>VYZQ01016627.1:677-23668 GCA_013400655.1 Mystacornis crossleyi | reverse complement strand
TACACATCATTCTTGCACATGGGACAAAATGGGCAGAAGTAGTTGCTCAGCTGAGGAGAGTTTTTTTAAATGGAAGTAATATGGGGAAAGAAGAGAAGAAATATATATGTAACACAAAATGTGTTGAGTTAGAAGGGACTCACAAGAATCATCGAGTCCAACGCCTGGCCCTGCACAGGACCATCCCCAATAATAACCTTAGAAATTTCAAGTATTACCTAATTGCTGTTGCAATTCTAATTGTATGACCAGTAAAATATTTTAATCAGATGAAGAAGTTAACAGAAGATTCTCTGTCACACAGTGTTCCTTTGCAGACTTGACACTTAGACCTATCTCTTTATATCCTTGTAATAAAAGTGCATAAACGCAATAGGGGAATCAAGTCACTCTACACAATCTCTTTCAGAATAAAATCCAACGGTTTATTTCACTTAATGTAAAAATCCTTTCTAACGATTAATGTTTTCATAAAGAGTTCAGTCTCCACTGTCAGAAAAATTTAAAGCCCAGAGGGAACTTCTGAAGCATAAACAGGATTAAGATTTCTTGATGCTTTTTATATAACGCATTTCATACCCCAGGATGAAAAATCTTGGTGTATGAACATTCCCATAAGCCTTTTCTATGCAGATGCTTTTCTTTTTTATCCCAAAGCACAAATACAGTATAAATAGCAATGACAGATTTCAGCCTTCATAATGTTAGCTTATAAAATAAATATTAAAGATTGCATAAAGGGACACTTCCCATTATAATAATGTACAGCAGACAGCAGGCTTTGGTTCACTCCCCTTGGAAAATGTGCCAAACATGCTCTTCTGTATAAAGTACATAGCTGAAAAATTAAAATTCTGACACCTTTGTTCTCCTGCATTTAAATTGCCTTCTCAGTACTGTGTGCCAGAAGGGCTTGTTATGCCAACAGGAAAGCAGTCGGGGGGAAAAGGAAACAGCAGGAAGTCAGATGTGAATTTGGTGTTACTCTAAGATGTATAAAATACATTTAAAATAGGAAAATCAGTAAGACAAAGACTGAGGTAAGCTACTGCTGCAGCTACCAGATGTGGCAGGTATCTCTGAAAATGAGGCAAGCTTGGCAAAGCTGCTGCAATTCTTCCAAAGTGAGGTTGATGGGGCAATGGCCGGGCTGACGTGCTGGCAAAACACAAGAAATGGCTTCCTCACAGTGATCTCCTTGCCTCCTTCAGTAACACTCCACGAACAGACACCTTTGTATCAACAATTTTCAACAGAACACATTCTGAGAGACCACAGTTCTCCCAAATCTACAAGGCTGGCTGCACTTAAAAGGCTGACATAAAAGGGTCATCTTTCAACGAAGTTCAGCTCTGTGTCAATTGTATCAGTCAGGCCAATATTATCTTTGGATGCTTTCTTGGAGGACAGGTGAAACGTCCTTACATACAGAACACCTGAAGTAGAAAAATAACAGACTAGACTTTCTTTCATTGCTCAGTTGTTACAGCAACTGTTTAATTCTACTTGAATGAAATAATTTTTCACTGTAAAAGCAAGTGTTCCAGTTTGTGTTGCAAATAAACAGTCAGAGCTAACTTTTTAGAGCCTCTTTTTCATTGGAAACGCTAAATAAAAGCTCTCAGTATTGAATCAGAATAAACATACATCAAAAAGTTCAAGGCAACCCATGAATGGGGTCTGCTATGTCCTGTTATCATCATTGCTCTGGTGAAACGGAAACAGCAATTTAATTGTCTGATCTAAGTTTCTGCTTGGGACTGGAGTAAAGCCATTACTGTAAAGCCAAAGAAAGGAATCCACTTCAGACTTCAAAACTCTTTGTATAGCTTTGTTTTCTGCTTTTTGCAGAAAGCGAGACTATGTTTTCTTTCCTTGACAAAACTGTTGGTATATTCCAAACTGAAAGCTCTCTCCTTGACTGTACATTTTTAAAGGCTGTTTGCACTTGCACACTAAATTTTAGTCAATGGCATGGGCTATACTTTTATAGCATCTAAATCCTATCAGAAACACACTCACAGCCAGACAAGAGTTTAGCTCTGCTGCTCTTGGTTTCGTGACGCACAAGAGTGTTCAGAATTAATATATTCTACCCCTTGATCCTGCACATGCCATCCCACGGCTTATCACTGCCAAGCCTGGTTATATCCCTTTCCCCCTTCAAATCCAGTTTCAATCCATTTCAGTGAGCCCCGTTAACTCTTACAGGAAGATCCTTTTGCCCCTTTGAGACTCGTGTACCCTGTCTCTTGCCAGCAGGCCTGGTGTCATGCAGACCAACCCACGACTAAAGAACCCAAAATTCTCCCGGTGACACCAGTTACTGATCCGCAGGGTCTGCCGGCTCCAGCATCACTCTCTGCAGCTGGTAGGAGGAGGCTTTACTGCTTGTGCTCCCAACCCCTTAACCAGTCATCCCAGGGCCCTGACATCTCAATTGATTGCCCTTGGACTTCTTACCGCAATTTCATCACGATGCATGATGTTCCAAGAATAAAAGCAAAAAGGATCCATTTATATTACATATCAGGAAGGGCAATTTTCTCAGATTTGTAACAATGGAGAAGTAAGAAATTGAACATTTACTCAAACACAGACAAAATGACAGATAATACAACAATAAATCCAAGAGGAAAGCGATAGGGGTGACTTTCCAGGACTGCGGGTGTTTGAACTATTTTGTCCTATACACGAGTTTATGTAAACAGAAGAGCACAGTGCAAGTAAGCTGTTCAGTCCAAAAGCTTTTTTAAAGGTGTGAGAATTTGAAAAGCTTGATTCAGTGCAGAGAAATATACTGAAAGAAAACCAGAAAGTAAGGGCTAATCTATGAAGTCCATGCCATATTTATAGCAGCTCCCTTCAGGACTACAGTACTAGTTTCTGGAAGAAAAAAAGTCTCTTCATTGAAAAAAAAAAGTAAAGTTTTTTCTTCATGAGTGAATGTACCTGAAAATGTTTCAATGAGAAGCTGGAGTTTGTGTGCTTTTACCAAACAAACCATAACAACAGCTTCGAAATTATTACATATTTTTTATCTGTCAAGTAAATTCAAATAAACTTTTTTCTTCACAGAAGGTATTAGACAGCGGTTTGAAAGAGAACATGACAGAATGTAGCTGAACAATGCCCAGTGAGAGGTAGCAAATTACTCACATCCTATTTACCATTTGGGGGCTTCTGAAGCAAAAATTAATAAGATGAATTTGTGCCAGGGAAGAGGTTAATCCTTAGCCTTATCTTTCCAAGTTTAAAATCCATTTCTACGCTTAGTTCTTTAGTTCTGGATTAATCACCTCCGCTTTAAATTATTTTTTGTGGTTTTATTTCTTTTACCTTTGGTTCCTTCCTCCTTACTTCTACCAAATCTACATTGTCTACTTTCATCAATAACCTTTTGATTTCTTCCTTCATTTTGTTTCCTCATCTCCACCTCACAAAACATAGCATTTTCTCTTACATTGACAATCTTTTGCCATCTGGTATCTCTCAGGAAAACATACCACCACTGAGTGGAAGTAGGAATTTGTTAACTTGTTACACACTTACTATCAGGTCTCTGACATTTTCCTAGGCCTGACTGAACCTGTAACACTTAGTGATTTTGCAACCTTTAATTTCACCTTCTGCTGCTACTCTTCTCATACCTAAAGCTTTCACCTTTAAAGTCTACAGATACTTCTCAATTCCAACTTGAACCCTCTTCTTTCATTACTGCATCCATTCCAGGCTCCATCACAATCTCCTGCTCTACATCTTAATACGGCCTGGTTGCATACCCAGACCTTCTAATTTAGCTTCCTTGCTTCAGCTTCCGCGCATGCTTTGCTACACCAAATATTACAAGAAATCTACATTATTTAAATGTAACTTGATGACTTTGTATGCCATTTACTACGCTGCCTTTTCCTCCTAGTATATATATATGCAATTATCAGTGTAGGGGGGGAAAGCCTCCCCTATGCCTGGTAAGGCCCCAGACATGGCAGTGGAATAAATGACCAACACCTTCATCCTATCTCCTAATTACCTTCTAAGATAACCTGTACCGTGTCTTCTGCCAAGTGTCCCTTACCAAAGATTTCTATAAAGACCTTTATTTTCCAGGATGACAGCCTTGCAATTCAGCATTACAGAGCTCTACCACTCAGAAGGAAGCACCTCAAGCAATATGAGAGTACTGCACAGATTTTCTGGATGCATTCTGTAAACTAGCAATAAATCAGTCCCATAAACTTCAAAGTGAATGGGGACAACAAGTACTAGAAGGACCTTGTCACAGCACTGTAAGAGGTTGAGGGAATGATGCCATATCATACAGTGTTTGGCAAAGCAACTCTGCTGAGAGATTACCTGCTGTCTTGAAATTTCTTGCACAGAGAAGGGGACAGCAGAAACTGTGGCAAAGAAAACCTGCAGCTCCTTTAAGATCCAAATGCTATGCTTCTTTCTGATGGCAGCTTTAACGTACCAGACCACTGGTCTGCAGTGCAATTAACATCTTGCTGTGCTGGGTTCCACAGTTACTGTATCAGGTTCCATAATTACTGACACGGCATGCTGCATTATCTTAACATTGTGTTTTGTGCATTGGTTAAGAGGCACAGCTCAGAATGTGTGCCCAGGAAACTCCTTCATTATGGATTATCAGCACAATCTGTTCCCTATCTGTCACCAATCAAGAGACAGGGGTTTCAGACAGGCAGGCAATTAGTTTCGTCTATGTAAAGTGGCTTATCAAAGTCTAGGCCCTAGGATGTAGGCCATGTATTTATTTTCTGTGAAGCACTCACCTCAGCTAATATGGTTGTGTACCCTTGTGAAGCTGAAGAATGCTTCCAAGAGCAAAATAAACACGGTATGAATTGCCATTCATTCAGTACACCTAGGTAAGGTATGTAATTTTGGGAAGTTTTAGAAAAGACTGTTTATTTATTTATTCCATTTATTTTTAATACTGGTGATGGCAGGGAGGAGTTGCTTTCTTTTGTTTTCTATGAACAGGAGAAAAAGTAGGTTCTAAAAAATTGATTGTCTACTTACCAATCTGTTTATAGGAAATAGAAAAGGTTTACTAGCCACTAGCACTTAGAATAGAATTCAGCTACAGAAAATTCATTGCACTACATCTCATAGGGGAAATCAATTAACCCAGGAAGGGTCTCACACTGCAGCTCAGTTCTGATGTGAAGCACCTCACAGTGCAGCAACTGCTTTCTTTTTTTTTCTTTTTCTTCTTCTATTTTTTTTTTTTTTGGCAGATCTCTCTACCAGTTTCTTAAATGTGCCATTCTACAATGAAAAGAAATTAAACAGCAAGAAGCATAAACTGAGTTGTACCAGCAGTTTGTGAGAAAACAGCACTGGAAAGTTATTTGAGAATCAGTATTACAGAAGCAGTTTCAGTTATTCAGCTGCTTATCAGGAAGCAACAAAAATCTGAATTGCATTGCCTAACACTATTTTGGGCTCATGTCTGTGTGATAACAAAACCTCTTTAAAAAGCAAGTTTAGTGCCCATCTAATTTGGAATGGTTTTTTTCATAGCCTTAGTCAAACAATATGAATTAAACCAAATGGCTGAAGCATGGCTCACTTTTGTTTTAAAAAAATCTTCATGCAAATTATGATATAAAGCCAAATGTTTCACAGTTAGAAATTTAGGGCCGTGTATCATTTTACTGGCACAGTAAAAGGCTACAGCCATATTAACATCTCTGTGTATAAAGTGTCAATTTGCCTTTTAATGTCCATCCTCCCCTATTGAGAACGACGAAAATCAGTCTTTTGCTGGCTTTTGAACAACCACTAACTTCCTTCTGCTCAAAACCTTTGATTTACTTCCTTTCTCCCCCACATGTGGGGCCAGTCATAAAATGTTCAGCAGAAGTTAAGAGTGTAGCACTTGAAGGGTGATGGAGACTATGTCCCCATCTCAGTGTTCACTTCTGTTTCTTCACACTTCATTTGTGTGCCATTACTAAGATATGATGAGGGCCAAAAGATGGTTTAGTAAAACTGAACAGCATCATAGCAAGTGTCTCAAATGTCTGAGGCACAAAGCAGGAAAGGAAAGAGCTCATATTGCTCAAGTGACTTGAAATTTGGCAGTGGGAAGGGTGAGGACACCTCCAGCTCCATGGAATGCCCTACGCTCCCAAGGGCCACTCCTGGCAGCGCAGGTTCTCCCCAGAAGTCAATTTATACTCCTTCTCCCTTCATCTTCCACGAATGATTTCTGCTACATCTCTGGTAAAGCCCTGTCCTTCCACTGCCGGCCCAGCTTTATGGATGAAAAAGGTTTCCCCTGATCTGAAGTTACAGAACGTACGGCGCAGATTTTGAACCCGGCGCTTCAGGAAAGCCTTCAGAGCTACTGGGGAGTATCTCAGCCCCCCACCACTTCCAACAGTAACTGAGCCCCTTGCAGAGCTGAAAAGCCGTGGGGTAAATGAGACTTGGATAGCAATGATCCTAAGAGGAATGGTACTGGAAGAGACCGATACCACAGGCGATAGCGCAATAATCTACTGCGCAGAAGACACTGTACTACAATTCCTGTGTGATCAACTAAAAAGGTCAGAAAATGTAATGCTAAAATTATACAGTAATTTTTAGTTGCTATTAGTAAAATTATTGCTTTAGGAAAGTACCTAAGAAACAACCATTCAAAGAAATGATAAAAAATGATGGCTTTGCAAAGCTGGAATCACTCTGCTCCATCTGTCCTGGGGTGAAATAAAAGAGAACACATTTCACATTCCAAGTTTGAAGTATTAACAGCCTGGAAAGCACCATATGGATTTTGGCATTCCCCAGTTACAAAAAAAAAAAAAAATTAAAATATCGACTATGAATCATTAAAAAGACAGAGGGGGATTTTTCTTATTGTGAAAATGTGGGTCTACATGCCTGAAAATGTTTAAAATTAACAGAAGTTGTCACATGCCACAGTTACTCTGAAACAATCTTCCAAAACCCCTCAAATTTTTGTTGCCTTTTGTTAAATTTCTGCAAGTACGAGAGTATTTTAACAGAAAAAGGCAATTGGAAAGTAAAATCTACTTGGTTTTGATATTTGGTGTGTATGTAATCTTGTCAATAAAAGATGATTAAATACATTTGTCCTTAGAATTCCACTTTCGTTGGGCTTCAAAATAGGAAATGCACCAATATGATGCAGATAGAGACTGAATACTAAGAGCTGAAACCCTCAAGAAAAGAATCAAAACTTATAATTATGGCAGTGTAATAAAAAAGAAGCAACAATTTACATTTGTGAATTAAATTCTCTTCTCTAAGTAGCATGAAAAATGCAAAACTTATTCCAGGCAGCAATATTCAAGTGGATACTTCTGCTTTTTACTTTTTTTCCCCCAAAAATAAAGAAAAAGAGCCTAAAGCTAGTAGCACGAACAATTTTTGTTCCTTAAAACATCTCTTAAAACAGTGAAATACAAAATCCATGATTTGAAGCAATTCCTGTAATATATTGTAAAAGATACTATTGTATGCTATAATCAGTTAGAGTAGAGAACAGAAAGGGCACTTTGCTTCATTATTACTTTATTATTTATGGAGAAAGAAAATGAAATTTGGAAGAAAATCAGGATCAAACACGCTGAACATGACAAATATACATAACAAAGAGTGCAAATAGGAGCAAAATCTTCATTCTACAAGCAGTAACAACATTCATGATGAAAATGGTAAACTGGTGTCATTTGCATGTTTTTGTTTTGGCATTCTGCAGTAAATGACACTTCTTCAGACATAAACTGCCTTTTAAAAATAAAACAGAGGAGAATTTTAAATGCAAATTTTTTACATCTCAGCACAAAAACATCTTTCATTAGAGATGGTACTAGCATCAGGAATGATAATTATACTACAGAGTTGCTTGTTTCTACAGCTTAAAGAGTTCAGAATTTCTTGGAGTTGTTTCGCATTTCACAGCGTTGATGTCAGGCTGCCTAACTTTTCATAAGAGGAGATTAAGCACTGGGCACAGTGTCTCATTCTGAGCATTATCGCTGAATATCAGAGAATGGTTTGAGTTGGAAGGGACCTTAAAGATCAGTTGGTTCCAAACCCCTGCCACGGGCAGGGACACTTTCCACTGAATCAGGTTGCTCAGAGCCCCATCCAACCTGGCCTTGAGCACTTCCAGATATGGAGCACCCACAGCTTCTCTGGGCAACCTGTGCCAGTGCCTCACCACCCTCACAGTAAAGAATTTCTTCCTGGTATCCAACCTAAACCCACCCTGTGTCAATTAAAGTGATTCCCCCTTGAATCCCTACACGCCCTTGTGAAATCCCTCTCTGGCTGTCGTGTAAGCCCCTGTTAGGTACTGAAAGGCTGCTCTAAGGTTTCCCTGGAGCCTTTTCTTCTCCAGGCTGAATAATCCCAGCTCACTAAGCCTGTCTGCAGGGGAGACTCTAATAGGTATTAATATGAAACAATTTATAAATATAAAATTAAAAATATACACTGACTCATTTATTCCTGTTCATTACAGGTGAAATTATTTGCATCCTGATGCCTTCCCAACAGTTTGTTGGACTGCTCTCTACTGCTAGTTTTCCTTACCCTGAGATAGCACATCTGCCCACCAAAATGAATACCACAAAAATTGTTATCATTCATTTTGCTTCCAAATAATTTTTCTAGAGGAAATAATCTAGAGGAAGCATGTTAAAATACAGTTTTGAGAATGAAATATGGTATATGCTGCCTTTGAGAGCTAACTAGACCGGAAAAACCGAGCTGAACATAAGTGAGCAGAAAAAAAAAAAGCTAAAGCTAGTTTTTTCCTTCTTAGAATGAAATTAAAAAAGGTTTTAGAGCTAGATATCAAAATGGCAATATAACACAAAAACTATCTCATTTGTTGAATACAAACTTGCAAAGACCATTTCTAATATAAGCCACCAGTACTACTACATCTCAAAAAGGTGAACTTTAGTAATGTAAACTGATATATCGTTTTTTCATCCTGGGGTTTTTTTTGTTTTTTGTTTTTTTTTTTCCACAAGGCAGAAAAAAAAGGACTGGAGAAAAGACAACCACTAGGTCTTGTAAATAGCCTGTTCATACTTGCCTAAATTGACCGCTTTGTTCAGACATATCTTCTGTTTGGAAGTGACATAAAGAAAATTGGATTCTTTTCCTCATCATGGCTGCACAGTCAACCTTTATGAAGTGATACGTATCAGAGAGATTAAGAAATTAAGAAAAATGCTTCAATTAATTTACAGTTTGAGCTATTATTATATGTAGCATGCAAGGTGTGGAATTTCAAGTAACATTGTCATAAAGATGCAAAGGAAGAGACAGGAAATACTATTCAGTAGGAATAGTCTGACTCTCTCATTTCACTTTGTTAACTTCTACCTGCATCACTACAGCTCTTATCTGCTAGTTTTACTCATTTTAGACATCTGAAAACCAAATCATTACTCATCCAAATAAAGTAAGGACAATAAGCCAAAGAATCACAGGCAACAAGCTACTGAAATTATTACCCCATCAAAGCCTTTAATCCGTGCCAGCTATCATTGACATATGCACTAAAACTACTTCAGGTATTGTAAGGTATTCCCTAGGAAATATACTTCAGGTATATTATATAAAGTTCCTTCAAGGAGCTAAGAACACATAAAATGTGAAAACTAAAGAGGCAGCCAGGTTTTAAATGTGCCCACTGTCACCAAGAAGATAAAACCAGTTCTTTCCACCAAAATACAACTTCGATGAAATGACATCCAGGTTTAACGTACATGCTATGGAACAGAAATTGCAGTTGATCTGACACAATTTTTTTAAAGGATTATTCTGCTTTCATATGCATGTGATATATACCAAATAAATCAAATTCCCTTGAGATTAATCATGCTGTAACTCATTCCTCAACATACAAAGGAATATAAAACTAGGATTTTTGTACATGTTTCCTTTTCCTGGCAACTTACTGTTATGATTTTAGTTAATTTAAATCACTGTTTTCCAGTTTTAGCTGCTTTAAGTCAGAATTTTGTAACTACATAGAGACATATCCTATCACCTATCTAGCTGTTTAGACACCCTGATATTGTCAGGAATGGTAGTTAATCTAAAACTATCAGACAAAAAAACCTGACAGGATGGATTTGCAGTAGTGTAAACAAAAAGCACTTCATAATTTCCCAACTGTGGCATATAGAGAGATACATGATTCAGCAGCAGGTACCCCAGCAGGGTGATGATGAGGCATCCTGAGGGCTTTCAACAGGAGAAGGCCACATTCTCTTACTTCCCCATTGTCTCTACCCAATGCCTTCAAACAGAATTATCATGTACTCTGCAAAATCTCCAGCAATTTTGTCATCACAATTTGTATGGCACCACTTAAAACATACATCAAGTATGTTTTCAGTTCAACGAAAAGCACCAGGAAGATGGCGTTTGCAAAATCTATGGGCCTTCACTAAATGTGGACTCTTACAGCCCAAGAAACAGTGGAATTCTACAGAACCAGGACATAATTAGATCATTAGTCTGTCTGTAGGTCTCTTTTTCAAAGAGCAGGATCCCATTTAGTCACCATCAAAGGCAAAGAGAGGAGGGCCTCAAGCTCATGTAAGACTTCCAAAGTCATAAGCAATTCCTTCACCTCCACACAGCCATCAGTGGGAAACCAGTCATGAAGTACGACTGCACTCAAATTGCTCTAGGCACTGTAATTTGCAATTTCTTTACTGGTTTGTCTTTATGCTTTTAATGTGACACTGGGAGAACAAAGGTTAACTTGGGCAATTTGTGACTATCTTTTACTACCACATATTTTTACTTCATACTTGTACACAGTGGAAATGCACAGAATACATCCTCAATGACAACATCTTTACAGATCTCTCTTCAATTGTCCAGGCTGTGGTGAATTTTTTTGGCTTTTTCAAAAATACAATCTGAAGCACCTTTCCCTTGTGACCTGCCAATTCAAACTGCAGCTCTTCAGATTATCATTTGTACCAAAAGATTTCCCAAAGTGAATGAAATTTGATGCAAAGAGGGAAATCTTTCTTCAAATACAGATGTTCTTTATATTCTTCTTTCTCAGAATAGCAGATGCAGAAGCAAAATAGCATAAATTATGATTGACCTCAGCAGGAATAATTTATGCTCCCGATCCACTTTATGTGCGTAGCCAGGAGGGAGCTGTCTGACTGTATGAATTTTTACACATCTTTCAGCTAATTTACTGATCTGGTGTAAAACTCAAGGACATCATAAATGTTTGTGGCATCCTCTAAAGAACTTTGGGTTCATAAACTAATTAATCTATTATAATGATCCAAGCACTTATCCCCTTCATCTCCAACAGAACCAATCTTCATTTTATTGAGGAACTACATAGCAGAGGGCAGATCAAGGAGTTTTTCATGGTATGAAATGTGTGTCTCTTTGCAGCAGCAGGAAAGCCACGTTATGACCTTTTTTCTAAGACATACCAAAGAATTTGTAACCACTACAGTCAAATATTGGAAACCAGAGTGGGGGAATGTATTACTTGTGATCCACTACAATTATCAAAAAGTTAATATCTACTTAGAAGTCTCCATCTGTTAATGGTACTAGAGCTTACATTTTCAACTTCCCACCTTCCAGAAACACATTTATTTTTAACAATCACTAACATGTCCTTCTTAACAATTACCAATGTGTCATTTTATGAAGAATAGGGGACATCTTGAAAAACAGGGTCAGACCTCACATGGCTTAATTAGCTAAACTTCATTAATTTTCATTTGAAGAGGCTGGTCTGCAGTCCTAGAAAATTTGGACATTTACTTCAAAACACAGCATGATGATAAATAACCATTTTTGATACAGGTATGCTGCCACAGAAAAACCTGCCCACAGATGGCAGATTGCATTTACTGCCATCTCCTTGCAGAGAGTCCCATAATCTGCCAATTATGGGAATACGCTCGAAAGGAGCCAAACTCAGCACTAAATGATAACAAAGAGAATTTAAATGCCCATGGTGAATATGCTCCCTAGTTTTAGAGTCTCAGGCTCTCTCCCCCTTATATTTTTAATTTATTTATGCTCTATTTTTTTTTATTTAGGAATTTACAAACAAAAACTGCAATGATAAGAATACAGCAAGTAATACATAATTAAAAAGAAAAGAAACATATTTATTTTCTTTTGCAGTGTCGACAAGTATTATTCATAATTGTTTCAGGTAAAAACATTTCAGGAAAAAATATTTTAAACTTCCCCATGAAAAAATTCCCATAACTAGTTTAAATTCTGTGGAGTCTGCTGCTGGCAGTGTTCCTTTAAAACATGGAAATTATTTCCATCAATTTTACCAATTCAGCTTTAGCAGTTTCACAGACATTTCCTTACTCCTTCACTGGCTGAACTGTGGAGCAGAATCCATTAGTGTTGCAGAAAAAAAGGAAACAGTTAATTTCAAACAGAATTTTATCAGATGAGACAAGTGAGAAAGTATCATACAAACAACACCTCTATCAACCATATTAGATTAGTAGGGTAATGGAATGACAGTCTACATTCATTCAGCAGTCGCAATATAATTACACAGCACACTCAAAAGAACCCACAAAGAGCCACATTACTGAAGCCAAGGTTATTATAAGAAATAGCAGCATGTGGTTGTGGGAATGTAAGGTGAAACAAGTTAATAACTTTCTATTATCTACTGGTAAAGCTGCTACCTCCGTATGTGAAAATACATGACACAAGAGAAAAGCTAAATTAAACAACCAGTAATTTATGTGAGGTAGAAATGGAGTGCAGATGGTGATCCTAAGTTGCACATATCACAGCAATAGCAAAAATCACGTCCTTCTATTGGGAAAACACTCATTTCAATGGCTTCTTTAGTGAAAAGCATGCTAAGGTAGAAAGCACTTAAAAGCATTAGAGAAACATTAGGCTGTCTACTTTTACACATTAGAGGAAAAAGAAATCTATGAGCTGCTAAGCCTCTCTATTCCACAGCCTGATAATAAAAATGTGGGAGAACATTTAGATGTCCTGCACTCAAATCCCTCATCTGCCTCAGGAACTTTTGACCTGCATGTTTCTACTGCTTCTCATGATTCAACCACAAAACTACGGGGAGTTTTTTCAGAAAGTGCTGAATGTTCCACTGATTTTCTGACCAATTTAAACAGAAGAGCTCCAGCAAAACTGATGGAAATACCCTCAGGATACAAACTTAATTCTGGAGCTTTACTTGGTTCTAGGGCTTCATGTCCTCTGTGCCAGAAAGACTGAAATGGAGGTTTCCCAAATATAGTCCAGTTTTCACAATGTTGACCTACTGGATAAAGCAGAAGTCTGTGATTCACCTGTTCCAAAATTTCCTGTCATGGCAGTTAGGTCCTTCTTTTCCAGCAGAAAGAGTATTCAAGTGGAGAAATACCATGAGAATCAAATCACTGAGAAACTGGTAGAAATACTTCTGTCAAGTTGAAAGAGGTTTATGTGAGAGTTGATAAAACCTGAAACTGATCCTTAATGTGTTTTCAGTGACTTTTTGAAAGAACACTGTTAGCATCCTTCTAACATCTGGTTCTACACGTGAAGACGTTAGGGCAATGCCTAGTCTGTGAATCCCAAAGGAGCTGAAAAAAAGGAGCCAGATGTCAAAATTAACTGACTTTGAGCATGCCTAGAGGCATAAACTTGGGAACCATGAATTAGACAAAGAAGTTGTGAATAGTGGAAGTGTCTGGAAGTTCTTACTTGCATTTTTAAAGCTATTCAGTTACTTACATTTCCCTAGTCACTGTCTCAAGTCGATTTCTTTCTATACATTTTTTTTCTGACCCTGGTATTGTAAAAAACATTATTTAATTCTATGGGTGTTTTTATAATTCTGTAGAAACGTCACAGTTCTCTTCTGAATTCTGCAGAATTATGCACCCAAATATAAAAAATATTAAACACTCTTTAAAACCTGAAAAATATATCAGTAGATTTGCAACAGACTTTGCAATATTTTTCAAAATTATTTATCAAAAATTGTCCAAATACCTACAGGCATCTCAGTTCAAAGCCTGAAAAGACTGCATCTTGCCTCCATTGTCATGTAGGCCAGTTTAGAAGAGATTGAATCCTTTGGCAACAGGTTCAAAAAATCACTTGTCTTAGAAGCAGCATGGCATCAGCATATCACATATATCTATTCAACTAACATAAACTTTTTAATGATAAATTACTTTACATAAAAGCATAATGAAATAGCTGCACAGAATCACGGAATCACAGAACATCCTGAGTTGGACAGAAGCAGAAAGGATCACTGAAGTCCAGCTCCTGGCTGTGCCCACATAGAGTCACACCATGGGCATGAGCACATTATCCAAATGCTACTTGAACTCTGTCAGGCTTGGTGCTGGGACCACTTCTGTGGGGAGCCTGTTCCAGTGTTTAAACACCCTCTAGGTGAAGAACCTTTTCCAAATACCCAGCCTAAATCTCTCCTGACACAGCTTCAGGCCATTCCCTCAGGTCCTGTCACGTGTCACCACAGAGATCAGTGCCTGCCCCTCCTCCTCCCCTCATGAGGAAGTTGTAACTGCAGTTGAGGTCTCCCCTCAGTCTCCTCTTCTCCAGGATGAACAAACCAAGTGACCTCAGCCGCTTTTTGTTGGGCTTCCCCTTCAAGGACCTGCACCACCTTCCTATCTCTCCTTTGGATGCTCTCTAACAGTTTAATGTCTTACAGTGTGGCACCCAGACCTGCCCCCAGCACTCGAGGTGAGGCCGCCCCAGTGCAGAGCAGAGCGGGACAATCCCCTCCCTTGCCCGGCTGGCGATGCTGTGCCTGATGCCCCCCAGGACACGGCTGCCCCTCCTCTTACAATAAGAATCCAGGGGTGGTAGCTACACAGGTAAGAGCCACCAAAAGGAGTGGTCTGCAGTTATCCCAGTCACGGAATACAGACACACACGGACACCCACTGCAAACTCTTTGGGTGATGTGCCCTACCTTAATCCTGTATACTTGTTTCATGCCAGCACAGCTGGGTCCTAATCTCTGATAAGGAGTTCTCCGTGTGACCTGTTACAGTACAAGGACAACAAAAATTGTCCTCGGACAGACCGAAAGAATTATAAAGCATGATTTACAAGTGAGAGCAGCAGCAGAGTATCTTGTATCTTCCTTACAGCAGCATAGAAAGAGTCAAAAAGTCAAACCTTAAATTCAGTAACTCATGTCCTGTGCAAAAAAGGGCTTCCCTTTCATATTACATGATATTAAAGATAGCAGCACTGAGACAAAGGGTCTGTCAGCATATAAAGAATGTTGGAAATCAGTGGGAAAAGTTAAGACAAACCATACACACTGCCATTTAAACAACCATCAGGTATTTTCATTCTCTGTAACATTTAAGAAGATGATAAATACAGAATAATTAACTGCCTCAGAGAAATCTGGATTGAGAACAAGGCACATAATCTTTGCCTTCTACTAATGGCTGGAACACTCTATGAAAATAACCAGACAAATTGAACACTTTTATCTCTGTCTGAAAATTATCACTTATTTAATGACATACACACAGTCTTTTCCAACAGCTTTCCCTTCATCAAAAGGAAAAAAAAAAAGGTTATGTTCTAAAAATCAATAGAGCTCTATAATCTTTTTCAAGAAAACAGCCCAGATTACTACTGCACGAATAAGTTCGTGCTGTCTGCTCTAACTCAGCTGCTTTCGTCAAGATTTACACACCTCTTCATGTGAACTTGATTCTTTCTTTATTAACTTGCCCTAATGCCAAGTAACTATGGAACGGTGTCTACAAATTAATCTAGCACTAAGACAACTGTGTTAAAACCCCATCACCCACAGTGTGGAAGTTTTCTGTGATGCTGCTGGGAGCATCTGCCAGGAAAGCTGCTCTAGATTTTCCGTTCCAAGCTGACTTTTGTATGCCAAGCTTTTTGAACCTTGAAGCTGACATCTACCAAATGAGTTGTCAAGTTCCAAAACAGATTTTCAAAGATATTCAGAAAATACTGTGCTTGTAAAAGAGTTGATTCCAGCATTCAGAAAACCCTTAGCAACAGTTAATTCATTCCATTGCAAATGTATTCCATCTCAGTTTTGATTTAATTGCCAAGTACTTCTCCCTCTTATCTTATTCAGACTTTTGGTACCTTTAGACACCAAGTTCTTTTTCTCAAAGATGAAACTGTATGTCTTCCCCAGCCACCTACTAATAACACAGGCTTTAAAAATACTTCTACAATATTAATAGTCATAAATAACAACTGATATCCTGATTTTAACTTCCACCATTGATTTCTGTGTTTTCCTGGACACATACAAACTATGAACTTAATATTACTTTTATTTCCTGTCTACTCTTCTGTTTCTATGTTCTTTGTCTCCTGGAAATAGTAACAGAGAAATTAAACCTCCATTAGCATTTCCTCTCAAATACACAGGACGACACTATATACAGTATTAGGACTCAAAAAAAGCAGGTTCTTCCTGAAGAACATACCTGCTAAATGGTTTTAGGAAAATCACTTATTGAGCTTCTCTGTACCACAATGTTCACTTTAAAAATAACAATCAGTTATTTAATAGTCTAGAGAACCACAAACTGAGCTAATTTCTTTTACAGCTCTATGCAAGGCAGTGAATTTAACTAGGGCTGAGTGTGATTCCCTTTTGCTACAGGGATTTTTCCATGCAAGCATTGTTTCCTTCCACGGGTTGAATAAATAACTTTATATTGCCAATAGCATTTACAGAGCAAAGCAGCACTGCAGAGTGGCCTCAAATACCTAGAACTCTGCCTTAACGTCATTCACTTTACAATACGGAAGTATCACGCAAATAAAGAAATAAAATGCAAAGGAAAAATATATAGTAAGAATCATGAACTCCTGAACTATATTCCATTCTCCTTCAAAAGTAGCATCACATTGCTGTGATGACTGTGGTTTCTTTTTTTCCTGGACTACTAATGATGCTTTAGCACTCCGTTGTTAAAGCTCACACTGCTGGGTTGCAGACAATAACAGTATCACCTCAAATCAAATTTGTATTACCCACTGAAATGTTAGCATTATTTTTTTATATTCTTTCTTCACTTGCTCCCAGATTTTCATCAGCATTTTGAAATGCATAATGTATGGAGTAAGTCCTTTCAGAGGAAAATCCCAACAATCCATTTGGTGGCAAGTGCTCGTTGAAGGCAGGTGTAGACTTGCTGACACAGAGTGCCTAGGCTGCATTCAAACCTATGTTCCACAGTCACACCTTTCAACAGCTGACAGGAGTACAGGACTACACAATAAAAATGTTTTACTGGTAAAAATGATTACTAGTTGTGAACTAAACTACTCCATAACACCTTGTGATTGGTGTCTTGACATTTCCCAAATCACTACTCTCCACAAACCCTGAATGAGTCACAAAAATCAATGGCTACTGGCAGAACAATATTTTACAAAGGTGACAGGCAACAGGCAGTGCAATGTTATCCTTTCTAACCTGTGTGGCAGTACAGATGATACTACTGTTGTATTTTTAGGCATACATGGCTCTTAATACATATAAATGTGGCTGCAACCACACAGGTAAATCAAGAATAGTTGTTGAATCAATGGGATTATGAACCCAATGCACGTACACCACAGAGGAATGAAAATAAGGTTGAGGTTACAGAGAATAAGGACTAAAATATATCAACACATACTGCTATGTTATGTATTCCAGTTCTCCACAGGAAAAATTCACAAAAAATAACATACATACACAGGGAATGCTTGCTTACATATGAAAAAATTAGTTATCTACACTCATTCAGGTAATAATACCCCAACATGAAACCTAATATCCATTAAGAAAAGTGATGATTGCTTCAGACATCATTTCTGGTACAAAAAGTCTTAGCTCCTGTTCTATGATATTAATGAGCACACCTTCTTAAGCCCTGTGTTCACATTAAGGAAATTCAAATGGCCTACATGTTGGAAATTTAAGGCAGAAGATGTAGGAATTGATTGTAGGGAGGTTTTTTTGTAAGAAAAAGGAGAACCAGCATATTGGAGAACAACAGTGAGACATTAAAATAAGTAATTTCATAAATAATTGAAGAAAATTTGGTAAGATGGAGGATAGGACAAATTTGAAAGACTGACTAGCAGTATCAACTTGAAATTGAGTAACAAAGTATAATTCATATGGAGTCTAATTTTCTAGCCTTCTACATCCAACCTGTGGTGTTTTCCTTCAGAGTCAGATGCCTAGTTCCCTTATTGCCTCCAAAAATATGAATCACTGATCATATAGAGGAAAAAAAATTTCCAAATTTGAATGGAAGCATACCAGAGCTAAGGATCTAAACAGCTCTTGCTACTTCCCTTATCTCCAGAGCATCTGTCAGCACAGTAAGTTCTAGCTGGTAGCAGAATTTTGAAAAATAGGAGGATGAAAGACTTGTGCTTCAAAATCAAATCCTTGACACGAGGGAATGAATTTATGCTGTGAAGCCCTTACCCTTGGATCTGTACAGAAGAGAGAGCTACTGAGTAGTCAAGGATATTCTAAATGGTACTGACACAGAGAGGCAACACAAATCGGGTCACCTGGAGTAAGAACTCCATCCATACATATGGAGCAATTCAGTCTGGGAAGTAAATATAGAAATAGAGGAGTTGCAGAAGCACTTCTTGTATGGGGGTTTCTCCATATTATCTCCTTTGTTTACTTTTTATTTTCCACAGGACACAAGGTTTCTTTGGATTTAATCACTGATTAAAAGATAACCCTGTAGGCTTTTAATATCCTTAAGCCCCTGATGTTCCTTCTTATCAAAAAAGTTTGAAAATTCCATAGATGTTACGTTGATGTCAACAGAGGAATCAAGCCATTAAGGTATTTTGCCATCAGACTCTGAAAAGTGTGTTCTCCAGCCTTTCTTCGGAATAGGCAGGAAACGGGATGAAGGGAGGCATGAGTGAAACAAGATGAAACTACTGCATTATGGCACATTTGCTAAACCCACAGGGTTCAAGCCAGAAAAAAATTCATAACTGAGGCCATGCTACTCACAGTATTAAAAAAACACCACTCTGGACTTTCTGTTTTCTCTTGTTGTTTATATAAATGAAGGACAGAAATACAGAAAAGCACTTTGCCCATGAAATGGTGAAAAAGTGTTGGGGGGCTGGGAAGAGGAATCCCCTATGCCAGAACCACTACAGTAAAATTCAAGAACACTTTTACTCTCTATCCTTTTCATTTGAAACACACACAAAATATAGGATATGATCAGTTATGTTCTTCAAGATTCCCAGAGCAGAGGTTGTAATGAAGCACAGGGAAAATTTAGAAGCTATTTGAAGTAAACAATTTTCCTATGTTCTAAAATTTAAGACAATTAGGTGCTTATCCTAAATTTCATTAATGATTGCTTCTAAAACATGAACCACTGCTTCTAAAATATAAAATATACAAGCTACATCTGAAACCAGGATTTTTATTCCAAATGTTTCAGAAATTATGACCCTCAATGCTGTTACCAGCTATCTGTGACCTCCACCAACACCTTCTGCCCTAACCAGAGTATTGCTAACTTTCTTGCCTTCCTCAGGCCCTCTATAGCATATATTTTACCCCACTTACAGTCTTAAGTTTCATGATGGTTGAAATAAACTCCCACCTGTCTCACATACAACTTCCTTACATTAGGAAAAGTCACTAGATCCACTTTGATTAGACTAGCAAATACACTGAAGTTGATTATAAGTACACCTCGCTACAATATTCTTAGTAGTAGAGTACTTGAATGAAATTCTTGGTTTTATTTTAAGGAAGAGGTCAGACGTGATGATCTGCTGATCCCAACTAGCTAGAAAAATCTATGAATTATATACTATCTTTACTGTATGGTCAGAATTAATATTTTTCACAAGTTCTACTGTTGGCCTTGGCTTATTTATGCCAAATACATAAGAATGAAACTCAAGGTATCAGGGGTTTATACTTGCATGAGCAGTAACAAAATAAAACAAAAATCTACACACTGGAAGAAAAAACAGGTCAGATGCCAGGTTTCTGACCAGGAATTAAATTCTGCTGTAATTTGAGATCATAACCTGTAACATAAAATCTCATCAATATTCAGTAATCTTGTGTATGCACATAGATGGTATGGGGCGTGTGTGAGAAATCTCCAAAAAGGCTCGATCCAGTAAAGATTTTTCTTTTTTTTTTTTCTGAAAGAGGAGAGACAGGATAGCATTAGAAAAAAAAAAGAACAGCTACCTCTTGACCTACAAGATCTAACCAAGACTTTTGACTGAAAATTGTGCCTATTGACATATTTATACAATTAAATCCCTACCATGCTTCATAAAACTAACTTCTTAGTTCTAGATAAGATGCAAAAACATAAACAGCAATGTGCCCTCCTATTGATATTTAGTTAGACAGCCAATTTTATGAAAACTGAAACAGTAAGGGAAGTTCATTTTCACAATTTCCTTTGCTCTAAGACATATTTATTAAGATATTTTTATTGAATCCCAGTACATTAAGTGCTTACAGCCATCACTGACATCTGCAAAAAGCTACAGATCTTCTCAACAGGAAATACTTCATTTCTAGCAGATCTTATTTGCAAATTTCGCAAATTCTCCCCAAGCCAATGACTCACATTTGTATTTGGTCTCACTCTAGTGCATTGGGAATTTTACATTCTAGTCTGTACTCAAGGCCTGTCTTTCACTATTTAGATAAAAGAAAGAAAACTGACAGCACAACAACATAAGTATAGCTTTAATTTCTTGCAGTGCAACTAAAGCCTCAGGGGTTTACTCCTCAGCAAAGAGAACTGGAAGCTACAAATTAATCTAGGTTGAAAGTTCCTAATATTACAAGTAGTAGGGGATAATTAAGCTCTCAGCAGCGTAGGGTTATAAATGGCCTTTTGTAAACTGCGACAACCAAATATGAACCTAGAAGACCTCATATGACTGCTGGAGTACAATGCTCTGTGTGTGCCTGCCGGGAATTCCCCGCACAGGTGTGAGTCTCAGACACCTGTAAATCCATGGCAAGATACACGTGTCCAGCCATTCCAGAGAGAACCGCGACTTCCCTGCGGTACAGATACACACAGTCATGGTTCTACTCCAGCAGAACCTATTAACCACCAATTTAACGGTGACCAGCAACCTGCCCCCAAAAACCAAGTTTTATATCAAATTTTTGAGAAGAGGACTGTCAGTATTGATAGTGGATTCCAAAACCTTCGAGAAGTTCAGCATTATAGGAGAGTAACTGTGAAGAAAAGCTGACCGGTCAAAAAGCAGAAATGGGTAACATCAATTCTTCTCATGATAGCTTTTAAGTGAAAACTAGTTTGTCAAATGTAACTTTGATGAGGTAGTCAGTCTCACTTTATTAATATACAACAATCACTTCCTCCATCCTTGCATATATAAAAGATCTTGTTATATAAGGACTAAAGTACCAATGCCATTATGTACACTGCTAAAAATAAAAATGGGGGTATAAATTCTACTGCTTCATTGCACCTCAGTTGATATAAGAACAATCCACACAATTGTCTCACCTCTAGAGGCAACATATTTAGCAAACAAAGAATTACTTTGCAAACTTGTCTTTTTGCAAAGAAAATCAATACCATTTTACAATTGTTTGGCTGATTTAGTCCCCCTCTATATTCAAATACTATCTATATTTCTTTATTTACATAATCCATTACAGAATTGACTTTTCCTCATTTCAAACAGCATACCACCTATATAAATATCTTACCATTCCTGACTATTTCAAGCATGTCTACTATTATTTCACAAAGAGTGGATGATGTATCATTTCTAGTTTAGGCAAAGCACCATGTTTAATACGGTATGTCAGAATAAGTTCTATTCTGCATGCCATTACTTTCAAATATGTTCCCCATTTCTTTTAATAGTCAATCATAATGGGTTTTCTTGCTTGTGTCTGACTTATGTATTAATTTTTACTTTTTCTTCTGTGTGAGTAACTTCAATACTCCAAGCGAATTATTTCCTCCCACCTCTAAAGTGGTACTGAGTCATACTCGTTCTCCTGTGCTTTACCATCCAGATATCATCTTTCTGTTCAACATTAACCTGTGAACCACCATGCCCAAAAAAGCCTCTAAGTAAAATAAAAAGGCACTATTTTACTTTATGTTGCTATAGCCTACTGCATCTTGTATCTCACAACTCTGATTTCTCTCATATGATCGAGTTCAGATGAATGAACAGTGAAAAGATCTTCAAACTAATTTAATTGAACTTTTGCCCTTCACATAAATGTAATAAATAATTCACTTATGAAATAAGTTTGTCTATGTCTACCAGTTGACAAAGACAAATACTGCCATTTTTTAGCAAATTGCAAATTCATTAAATCTAAATTTAACAATAGCTAACTGAAGACTCAGGGCAAAGGCCAGAGGGAGATCTGAAGTCACAATTACCAACTAATCCTCCCCAAGAGACATTACATCTAAATTTTTAGTGCAATGTTCTCTCAGTGATGTCATTTCAATTTCTTCTAGATTTAAACTTCATAGAACATCAGTGTGTCCCCTTTTTCCACCCTCAAATTTGCTTCTTAATAAATTTGGACAGTAATGTGCATGTGTGTAACAACACTGAATAGTAAAAACACTGCATTAAACATATTAATTAATAATTACTTAATTAAGTTATAATTACTGCTACTACTGGTGGTGTGTCAACTAAAAGACTGCTGTGGCTGACCTCAGCACACATGAAGACAATCCCTGCTTCAAGAAATTACAGAATCTTCTGTAATAATGAATTAACAATAATAACAATTACTGAAGCTTTAGGGGAAAAAAAAGAGAGGTTGCTAACTTCATCCTTTTTTTTGTACCTTTGTTCCTTTGTTTTCTTTATACCTTAACAAAGGAAAA
>VYZQ01016600.1:37901-50069 GCA_013400655.1 Mystacornis crossleyi | reverse complement strand
CACATATTCCATCTGTGCAGCAGGAAAAGGCACAATGCTTCACAAAGTACAGTTTACAACAGATGCACTACATTTGCAATGAAAAAAATACTGATCCAATTCCTACAACCTGCACCTACCCACGGAACTTTGTAGAGGTAACTTTTATGTGGCTGTGGACCAGAAGAACTGCTCCAGCCATGCCAGTTTCTTTCCAGGAGCCCACTTTCCCAGACAGCAAGGACCATCTGACTCCACTAGAAGAGTTTCTGCCAGCCCACCTCTGGCAGACAAATACAGCAAGTGCCTTATAATCTTTTAATCTGCCTAACTGTCATCCTCGTTCCTTCTGCATTTTTCTTTGAGAATATTAAATTGCTTATTAATTTGAGTTCCTTATTAGATCCATTTGCTGTCTAAACCAGGTGATATTTCACTTTGTTAGCCTGCCCCAAAGATGTGTCATGTGTAAACAAGCAACGAATATCCCCTAGAGTGGACTGGAAACAAGTGCAGGGCTCTGCAATCTTTTCTAAAACAGTTGAAAGCTGAAGATTTATTTCTTTTAAATATTCATCATACAATAACATTCCAAGCACTCACTTCCTTTGAAGGAACATGAAGAACAGATGAACAGAGACACAAATCAGAGGCTAATTATTAAAACTTGCCAGTAAAGCTCCAACAGCCCCAGCATCTCATACGTGTATTGCTACATTAGTCTGCTGAAGTAACCAACCCACAGAGACGTGTCAGCTGGGCATGCAAGAGCAAAATGAAATTAACAGGATCAGTCAGTCCTGCGACGGCTACTCAGAACCATTTTTCAGACATAACACCACACAAATCACATGGGAGTTCAACAGTCTCAAGACATGTGAGTAACTGCAGTTATACAAGGAAAAAATCTTCATCCCATCTCTGTACTGCCAAAATTGCCTGGCAAAATTGTCAGGCAAGCTTCCCCCCCACCCCCATTTTCCTCACAGCAAGCAAACAATCCTGGGAACAAAGCAGAAGCCCTCTAATTTTACAGGAATTCCCAAGGCAGAACACAAGCTTTTTGCCAACTCTACTAATGTGTTCCCTACCTTTTCATCAGGGCATTGCTTCTACACTTTGCCTCTCTTGCTGCCAGCCAGGCTTTAACACAGACTTCTTGTTAAAGTTGCATTCCCTATAGGAACAGTAAAAATAAGAATCAAACAATGTACACATTTGTTAAAACTTACTTTCTGCACACTTCACTGCACCAGTCACATGAAATGAACACTGTGGATTGCTGTAGGACTCCTTGCTAAGTTAAGGTTACATATCACTTCACCAAATAAGTAAATTAAACCAGATTTTAAAGCTAAGAAACAAAGTATCAAGTTTTATGCCACGTGGATATTTCAAGAATGCGAACAACACCTAATGCTTTAAACCAAAATAAATCAAAGATGAGCCAGCCACTTCAAATTACTTCAACTCTTCCATTATTTTCTGACGATCAATACTTTCTGCATCCATTCCTAGGTGTTAGCCAGCTATCAAAGTGCTCTTCTCTCAGCCCAAGAACCTTTCAAAGTCTACTTCAAACCATTTTTCTTTGCAAGATTTGGATATTTAAGCAGATTCTTCTTACTCCACAATCAGCAAAACACACATACTCTTCCATTTGGCCACCTTACCCCCATTCTTCTTGCAGTGGGTGATACAGTCTTCTTGCCCCTTACTGCCACAATATATAATTTTTCTTCAGATGTGGCAAACACCAGCACGGTCACTTTCAAACATTGGTATCACCACAGACAGCTTGAGCTTGTGTTTTACACTGGGGCACTTGCAAGCCCAGGAGCCTATGCTACATCTGAGCATTCTGAAGCACTAATTTTGCACCACAGGACTGAGGATAGCACCTCATTGGAAACACTCTGGGCTCCCAGAACAACTCATTAGCACCAGCAAGGCTGTAGTCAAAAGTGAACTTTGTTTAAAGGAAGCTTCTGTTTCCCAAGACTTGGGAAACACTCAGAAGATTATCATGAGAAGACTGCAGCAACTAAAGTGTAACATAAGAGAGGCTGGGAAGAAATGCATCTCAGGAGGGTTGATGCAAACCATGAAAGATTTGCTTCCATTCCTGAAGGAGAAAAATCTGGGGAATTAGATTATCAGAATTATATTTCTGGGATCACAAAGTTCAAGGTTCTGTTCATTACCCCAGTGTGCAAGACCATTTCTTCTGGATCACGCAGGAGCAATCAGCACTGTTCGTTCATTACTCTGACAGCCCAGAGAGTGAATCCAGCCCTGGTGCAGGTGTCTCTAACCCGCACAGACCATGGATCTGCACCAGTTACAGCCAGGTACTTTCAGT
This sequence comes from Mystacornis crossleyi, assembly GCA_013400655.1. Taxonomy (NCBI): domain Eukaryota; kingdom Metazoa; phylum Chordata; class Aves; order Passeriformes; family Timaliidae; genus Mystacornis; species Mystacornis crossleyi. Next base: position 47,728 of record VYZQ01016600.1, on the reverse strand, counting down.
ATCTGACTTTGAATATTTTCACACAAGACTACAGAGATCATGTAGCAGCAGTACAACATAATTTCTTCCAACTACACAGTCGCTAATATCAAATTTCCAGGAGTGCCAGAAATTACAAATTTTGGGATACCTACAGACCTCAAGCACAGCTGAAAAAAGTCCAAGAATTAGGCAGCATTAACACATGATTAATTTCCCCATGGACACTTCAAATAGCTTCTTTTCTAGTCAACTCTCTGGTAAACCAGTGAGGAGACTTAAATGAAAGAAAAAAATATAGATTTAGGCATCACAAGGAACACAGCCAGCCTGCTGCCAATGTACTTGCAGCTCTACTTTGTATTACTTGCAGAACTTATTTACCACTAGTTTTTGGTCCTCTACGTATCAAGTAAAGGATCGACTTCAAGAAATAAGATACAAAGGACTTACATTATAACCCAAACAGAACTTCTGCTAAAAATGAAAACGGTATGGGGGCATCGCCTGTACTTTTTCTTCCCATTTCCTACTACAGTTACACAAACGACAGCAACAGAGGAAACAGGGTTAAAGTGATCAATTGCATTATTTTTCAGACTCTACTGCATACATCTGCACTCAGTGATGTTAGACAACACAATAACTCACAGGAAGCCACCAGCCTCCACTAAGCTCCCCTTGACGCTGCATCAATTTTTATTAAAAATGAAAAAAATCCACAAAAAACCCAGGAGAAAACCTAAGATTTTTCTGCCCTGTATCACTGGACCGGAAATGCTACCAAGTGTTTTGCAGGCCCATGTACAGTCATCTGTACCAAGTCATGGTTTACATCTCTGATCCAAACAGCTGAGAAGATAATCAAGAGCGCTCAGAAAACTTGGCAACAAATGATGTCTAAGAGGTGCTGGGAAACAGAAAAGTGCTGGATAAAAGCACAGGGACAAAACAAAAGACGATGAATTTGGGAGAAGAAAATAGGAATGTAGCCAAAAACTGAGGGACAAGCAGACTTGTTCAGCAATACCAAGAAAGAAAGAAAGATTAGGCCTAAATTCAAAGGCTAATCTAGATTCAGCAGGATGGCTACAGTAAAGGGAGCAGGAACTGGTCATCTACAGCTTCAAAGCTTAGAGGAGGAAGCAGAATAAGTGGCAGAGAGAAGGCAGGAAGGAATAGACTTCACCCTGCGGGAGAATCAGGCATATCCCACGTTTTCTACACATTACTCTCTCACTCACCAAATGTTCTATTTGTTTGTTTTTCAGCGCTGTTTGTAGTCTCAATGAAATCAAAGCATTTACTAAGAGGGCCTAACAAGGGACAGGCTGCTTCAGTGATCATTCCAGTTGTGCCACATCAAAATCCCATAAAATTCAACCCTACCTACAAAAATTCAGAAAAGTGATGTTCAAGTATCCCACATGATTCATGACAGAGACAAATCTCAACAGGGCCAGTTTTAAAACTTCCACTTTTCTTTCTAGATTACAGTATTTATGGCCAAAAGGCACCACCAAAGAATGGAAAGGATTTCTGAAATACAACTGTGTTTGTAGGGAGGGATGCAGAAAACAAATTGTAGCAAATCAGGGGGAAGAAAGCCAAAATAAGCACAATAAAATGTAACTATTACTTCATCCAAAGCACAGTTCAGGAGGGAGGGCTCATCCATGTTTTATGTACAATTATTTATGATACAACTTTTTAAAAGGAGAAGTCCCCCAAACAGAATGTTCTATTTTTCTTGGCACAGTAGATAAAGGCAAATGAAAATAGAAAATCTAATATTGAGCTTCAAATCCAAAATCCGTCACTGAAAATGTCAAAGTGCATCAACCAAGAGTGACAGAAGTGACCTGCTTTCAGCCTGCCACATTCGGACACAAATGCCAACCTCTGTTTTGTTTTGAAACCATTCTCTACCCAAATCAAATTTTGAATTTGTGGTGTGATGGAAGGAAAGACAGGTTGGGATTGTTTCTAACACATTTTGCTACATTTTAAAACACACTTTGAGACTTAGAACGGTTTATATGATTTTTACCCTTTGGCCAGCAAAAATGTTTCGTAAGATGAAGAAACTGGACTCAACCACACTGCAAATTATAGACAGGGACAGCCATGCACAGGCTGCATCTGCAGGGCTGTAACTGCTGCCTGCAGATCACCTACACCCCACTGGAAAGGTTTAATGGAGGGATAACACTCACTTATACCTCCCTCATCCAGCAAATCTCTACATCCAGTTACCAAAACGTTCAGCATCTATTCCACAGAAAAATAAGTGTTCAAGTACCACTACCACCTCAACTACAAATATATTGATCAAGTACCATGCATTGCTGGGACAGTTTCCCAGCCAGCAATGCAATAGAAAACAACATTAGGGTCTCCTCCCCAAAACCATTGTAAATTAGCTGAAGAGCAATGATATGCCAAGGTAACTACTGCTGATCTTGGTGAGCTAGGAATTCTGAGAATAAGTCCTTAGGCCCACAGGTTTCTTCTGAAGCTCAAGACAAAACCAAAACTCAAGAGTCCAGCCCACAAAGCCCTCCTCTGCGTTTGCATAAAGCCTGCGCACAAGGTGGGGGTTTTCTCTTGGGACTTTTTTGTTTACATACATGGACTTAAAACTTATACATCCCACTTACTGCCTGTTCACTTTCATTTCAGATGGCCAAACTGAAATAATTTTATTAATTAGCATTAATGATTTTCTTGACCCAGATTTTTAAAAGTCAAGATTTACAGTAAATATTAAACAGGGAGGATATAACTGGCTAACTTACTTCTAACATGCTCCTTATTCTTCTCATCCTATTTTTAGACAATAGTTCCTTCTCCTTTCACTCCCCTCCCATTATTACTTAGTTCACTCTATTTCAGCCACTACAGTAACCATTATCTAATAGATCCATTAGACATACATACATTTTTCATCTATATATTAGATAATGCAATATATCTTACATCTAATATATTGAAAAGGTAAAAATATACCATTTAAAACAGTTGGGCCAGCCAACACTTTCTGAAGTCTTTCATTTCCACTTCTCAATTTCCTCCTGGTTCAGTTTCTGAGCTTTTTAGGGAACTGCCAGTGACTAGTTCTGCATCACAGACTGCTACTGAAATGAGTGTCATAGATCAAACCTCTCGGCATCACTGCCCCACACAGCCTTCCCCGCACGGTTTAATTTTGACTCTGGAATCTGTGGGAGCACTTAATAAGCATCAGCAGCCTATTTCCAGAGCAGGCACAGACCAAACTTTCAGCTTAAGCATAGACTAAACCTGAACTGAAGGACAGCAGAAAATATCCAAGGATTATTATGCCATGTAGCAAAGAACCTCGTTCACTTCAAGTAATTAATTGCTCAGTACCAGTGTTAGAACCAGCTGATTTTTAACAACAGTTGAACAGCATTCACAGCTTATAGATATTCATCCCCTATCTGTTGGCCATCCCTCAATTAAAACAAGACCTAGCTGGCTTTACCTTCCACAGGATATGCTGCTCTTAGTATGGCAAAAAATTATATCATGATTTGTGTCTGCAGTAGCAAATATTATTTACATTCAGTATTGATATATAAGTGAAGAGACCAAGGGCCTTTTCTGTGATCTTGTCACCATCCAGTGAAGCTATAGCAGAAGGACACAGGACAGGTAATGTCAGCCCCCCAAACCACACCTGCACCCTTGCACGAGGGCAAGCTCAACCTAAACTTTCTTCAAAGGTCCTACATCGTAACAGGTTTGCTTTCAGAGGGGGATTGCAATGTGGGGAGGGAATAGCTTGATTTGGATTTTGAGCGGTTTTTGTTTGGCTTTTTCCTGAGTCAGCTTAAGAAAAGTTTGAAATTTGAATACATCCCAGAGAAGCTTGATTAAAATACTGTAACAGGCAAGATAAACATACTGGAAACACACCAATCACCATAAATTGCATCATGCTTTGTTAAGGCATTTGTACAGAAATTATTTTGCTGTCTTTTTTTTTTGGTTCTTTCATTATTAGTATTATTCAGTATTACAGATCTTTCCAGGAAAATTCAGAAAAAATACCTCAGTTTTACAGCTACATGTGTTACATATGTATCAAGACCTTCACTACTGGAATGCTCTGTCAGACAGGAACATAGCTGGAAATCACCAATATCCCAAACATACATTTGAACAACATTACAAGGCTACATTCACTTTTTATTATTTAATCCAACATAAATTGGGCAACATGTGGCCTCCAAATTTCTGATCATCCCAACACCATATTTAAAAACTCAGGTCAAAGGTGAGGAAAAGACAAAAAACAGAAAGAAGGCTTCCTGCAAGTCTTCATTTTAGGAGATAAATTTAAGATTGAGAAAGTTTTTGACTAAGTACCTATAGTACTATTCCCATTCCACAACACAACACAAGCAGTTGTGTTTGGCCAGGAAGCACAAACGTTTCTGCAGCCACTGTTATAAAAAGCATTTCAGCCTACTATGACTTGCAAAACTAACTGCAACTCATCTGCTAGGGAGCATGATGGAAATAAAAAGGATGCTGAATATTTAAGTGACGCTGCAAATTTCTTTTCCCCATATTAAAACCTCAAGGTTACCAAACCCCATTATCATTCAGCTTGGTCTAGGAAACATCTTCCTCTCTGAAGAGTCACAAGACAGTTTTCTCCAGCTATCACACACTACAGCAGGAATTAACCTAGAAATTAGTAAACCCTCAATGCAAAATCCTGCAGATTAAAAACTGACAGACTGGCTTCTGGCAGTGGTGGTACCCATAATTTTTTTAAAGAGTCACACAGAACAGCTGTATTGATTACAACCTCACTCCCTCTAGGGACCAGCTGGCTTCACTCTCCACCTTTCTGCCTTCCCTTTCAAGCACATATTTTAAATGGAAGCAGGTTATTGACATTGTTTCTAAGGCTTGACCTGCATCACCTCCATTCACCTGAGCCCTGTAGTGTATGCCAGGCTATGTCAATATTTGTGCTTTTTCTAACTAATAATTAACTCCAGGTACATTAACTAGACAACAGCTAATATTGCCATTAACACATATAGTAATTCCATTAAGCACCATACTGGTGTTATATCATGCAGAACAAGCTGCTCACCAGAAAAACAAACCTGCAACCACACGGCTACAAAAATTACAAATACTCAGGTGTACAAAAATCTCAAATACTGGGAAAACATTTCTAAGTAAATCCCCATTTAAAGAAAATAGTCCTGGTGCTTTTTGTCTTACTGCTTGCAGAAGCAGATCTTATATTTTGTACTACTTTCTAATAAATTCACTTTTTAGAAGAGGCCATTGGGTAAAGCCTGTTCCAAAGAAGCAGAAGCCACTCAAACCTGAGGAAAGTACTCATCCAGCTGGAGTCCAACAATTCCAGAAGTAAAATATGTATATCACAGAAGCTCTTAAGGCTGTAGAGAAGCTTAATCTTTTTTGTTCTGTCTTTAAGGCTCTATGCAATTTTCCCCTTCTTCAAAAGCTAACCACAGAAACTCTAATGCTCTATTTTTGATAATTAAACTATTTCGATGCCAAGTCACGATAGCCCCTAAAAAAAAGCTCCCTTTACCAGAGTTCCACTATAATGTTCATTTTAAATAAACTTACAGACTCCTCAATACTCTAAGAGCAAGATGAAGTTTCACCAGTACTCTAAATATATGACTTTAAAAAAAAAAAAAAAAAGATGAGAAAAGCAAAGGACTCTTACAAAGTAAGAGGCCTTGCATGCTAGACACACAAACCAGAAATAATCCATTTACTCCCCCTCGACCTTCCTTGGCTAGACTAACTCAATTAGTTTCCCTAAACCACCAGACACTTGCCAAGATTAAATATTTGTGTTTAATCATTCAAAAAGTGAAATATTACGTACTGTAATGTAACACTTTTTCGGAAACCTCCAGTTGAGCAACAGTTCCAGAAAAAATTGTGAAATGAAGTAAAAAGCTGTCCAGAACACCACACTTCCACTCAGTTAATTCAAAAAAATTAAGTTTCAGAACTAAGCAGCAAGTCAAGATCTCATTTTCAGCAAAGGAGAAGCGGCACATTTTTAAACGCAGCCTGTTTGAAATAACTTCAGAATAACAACCATCATTGGGAAGTTATTGAATACCATCATCTCCTGGCCAGCAACTTGTGCTACACGCAGACCTCATGACAGAGCGACGATAAAAATGCCAGGGCTAATTTTTACCACCATGTCCAGCGCGCCGCATTAATCCAGGTATAGGGTAACCCAGGCTACCGAAGGGAAAGTCAGGACAGAAACACACACGGTGAGGCTGAGCACTCCTGGGCAATTCCGGCTGACGCAGCGGTGCTGCGCGGAAAAACCGCACATGGATTTGGGGGACACGCACACACACGCGGTTCGGGGGAACGCGCACACTCGGGGATTGGGGGAACGCACAGACGCGGGTCCAGGGGCGCACACACAGGGATTTGGGGAACGCGCACACACACGCAGATTCGGGGACACGCACACACCTCGGCCGGCCGGCGTGCAGTCCGTACAACATGGCAGGTCGGCGGCGACAGCTCGNCGTGATCGCGGCGGGGCCGGCGCGGGCCGGCGCCCGCCGGGTCCCGCCGCTCCTGAGGGGGAGGCAGCCGTGCTCCGCCGGCCGCGGGTCCCTTCTGAGCGCTCCTCCTCGCATCGCGGGTCCGCCGCCNGCGGTTCGGGGGAACGCGCACACTCGGGGATTGGGGGAACGCACAGACGCGGGTCCAGGGGCGCACACACAGGGATTTGGGGAACGCGCACACACACGCAGATTCGGGGACACGCACACACCTCGGCCGGCCGGCGTGCAGTCCGTACAACATGGCAGGTCGGCGGCGACAGCTCGGCCGGCCCCGCGCCCCGCGGCCCCGCCGCCAGGGGAGCGCCCCGGGCCCGGCGGGAGCCTCGAGCCGACGGGCACAAGGAGAAAGGAGAAAGTTTTCCCCCTCCCACCGCGGCCCAGCGGAAAGTTACCGCCGNGCCTTCCCCCTCACGGAACGCGGCTCCGAGCCCTGAAGCGGGGAGCGGGGCGCCCTCAGCGAAAGCGCCTAAAACACAGCGCACAGACCATGGGCTCGACCCTGCCACCCCCCCACCTCAGCCTTTTAATCCAGACAGCATCTTTAATTTAAACAGAAATTAATCTTCGGCCCAAATAGGCCGGGATTTGGCTCACCTGCGGCGCCCGTCGCCTGGACCCGGAGGAGGTGCCGGCTGTCTGGAAAACAAGGGATGAGAAAACCGAGGGATTTTCTGCAGGCTTGATGTAACCCGCAGCAGGCTGTTGCATCAAAGACTAGAAAAAGAACCCGAGACAAAAATAATCTTTTAAGAGCGTGCAGCTAAGATTAGTGCAGCGTGTCAAGATGTTGCTGAGCGCAACAGAACGAGTCCTCTTGCCTGTACCAACACAGAAATAAATACTACATTTCTGGCACCTTGTCTACTGCAACCCTGAGTTTCCAAATTTTATACTAAAATGCTGTTTAGGGATAGGCTCCAACCATACAATTTTGAGTTTGAATTCAGGCTTACCTCCGTTCTGGATGTTTGGCTGAAAGGTCTAGATGTGGCTTGTTATACAAGACATAAAATTTATATGAAGTTCTGAATTTGTAAATACTGTGTATTTATAAAAACTGAACTGTAAATACTCAGATATATTCAAAGCTACTCTCTTGGTTTACCTCATCCCTCTGAAAATCTGACCAAAGAGGAGAATAAAAAAGCAAAATAGTATAAAATAACCCTGTTTGTCCCCACATGCCTTAATTAGATTGCTTATAGCAGAAATGCTGGTCCTCGTGCCCTCCATGTAGCAAATGTGGTGGCTGACACAAGCCGGTGTCTACCTGGGCAGGAGCACCCATGTGCAAGCCTGCACATGCATGCACAGCTCTGCGCTGCCAGGGTTGATATTTGGAAGCTGAGTCTGTCTCGTTTTTTTGTTTTTTTTTCTCAACAGGCACCAAACCGAGTAAGGAATGTGTCAGGGACTGCGAGAATATTGCTCATTCCTTGTGTTTCTACGTGAAATGCATTTCTAGCCACACCCATAAAGAACTTGTCTCTCCTGACAGTACACAGTGGGATAAGCGAGAGACCAAGAACCCAGAATCTCACTATTCACTACTGCAAGATGCTCTGTGTTCTGCAGCGTGTCCTTAAATTATTTAGTGTGCTGGTAGAAATTTTCTAAATCAATTTCTGATATATTTTAATCCTGGAAATGCTTTTCAAATAAATAGCAGTAGTGAAGTCCACCTTCTGGCTAGTGTTAGTAATTCTTGATATGCAAACTGTTCTGTACTCTCTGCCCTTGCTCATTTTTAATGTAGGCATAAATTTTAGGCTTCAGCGTTAACATCCAAGATTAATGGGTCTGTTCCTACTCCTAAGAGTATTGTTACAGCTGCCTGTATACTGAGCAAAATCCCTGCACTGATGTATGAATAGCTAACTTTGCAGGGTTTAAGTTCATAGCCATTAAAATATTCTAGTCTATTTCTAAAGGAAATTCATTTTAGAGAAACAGAATTCTTAAATATTCTCTGGCAGTTTTCATACTTTTCAGCCCTTTTATAAGTAAAACTTTGTGTAGATGTCTTTGTTTTGCTATTAATTTGTTTCCCTCCACCACTTCTGTCCTAGGACTATCTTCATTTAATTACACAGTGTGTCAACGTCAACAAATTGCGGTCAGGGACAGGGATCTCTCTCTGCAAGGCTTGATACGAACACCGAAGTAGTTTCTGCCCAATCCTGCCATCACAAGTAACAGTGCTTATCTCTGTCCTGTCTTTCTTGTTCCTACATCTCCCCCTCCTTCCCATCTTGTTCCATCAAGCCTTTGCTGCTTTCTCTCCCTGACCTAGCTGCTGCTTATGCTCTTGGTTGTGGCACACTTTCTTCCCCACCAGCACATTTAATTGCAGTGTTCCATTTCATTATTAGCTTGTCACCACCTTTATCAAGTCACCTTTCCTAACAAATCTCACCACGAGGCTTTCCTGCGTAGCTTGTCATCAATTTTCCACTTTAAGACTCTTCTAAAGCCACGTGTGAAAGGGCCTATGAAAAATGGTGACTATAGTGCTGTATTTATTTGTGAATAAAGAGCAGCATCAGTGAATAGTGCTACTGTACAGGCAGAGACAGATTTACTGTGTGCCCAGCTCCTGCCAGGCTCATTGCACAGAGATGTGTCTATGTGTCAGTCAGACAAAGCCTTTCCCTTCCCAGGGATTTTCAGGATCTCTGAGCAAGGAGCTCTACTTGCACATGAAGACCCGACCCCAAGATCATTAAGTCACTGAAGTCTATTTATTAATTCCAGTTAGTGTTGGATCAGATTCTTGTGCATAGTAAGCTAATTGCACGAGTTAACAACTGCATGCAGGGCAGGTGGGCAGGCACCAAGGACGCTTAATGTGGGATTCTGCTGCCTCTCAAGTGCAGGGAGGAGCCCTGGCAGCCAGACTTAGCCTCCCCCGGAGTGCAGCCAGAGAGACACGCAGGCTTTCTACGGACCAGCAATCACAGAACGATTTTTTTCCATGTTACAACCGCAAATTTCTAGCTTGTGGCACTGAAGTAGTTTTCAAAGTCTGGTTTAGCTTATTTTAAGTGCATTTTACACATGGGTAAACTCAAGCAAGGCAGAGGACAAGTGGCAGATGGTCAGTGACAAAGCCAGGAACAGAATGGAGAACTTTTCTGTCCCAGGACATGGTTTTAAGAGACTTTGTCCCAGGATTGTGAGCTTTGATGATTTATAATTCATGGAGCTTCAGCAGTG
>VYZQ01016600.1:0-37866 GCA_013400655.1 Mystacornis crossleyi | reverse complement strand
AAAAAAAAAAAAAAAAGGCAGCTATCACTATTCCCAGTTTTTCCTGGCAGAGACTTGCTTCCATTGGCAAAACAATTTTAGTTCAGTTTCTTAGTTCAGTGTGCAATTTGGGACTTAATCTGTTCACTTTCTCACCAGTTTTATGCCTTTTGAACTCACTTGGCTGTGCTGTGAGCACTGCTCATTTACCTCTACGAGGGGAAGGATAAGCCTCCAAGAGAACCCAACAGAATAGCTTTCAAATAGACCTATCCGAACCTTGGTAAAAATAACTATGAAGATAATGATAATGGATAATTATAAACTCCAAAACTGGCAAAACAAGACTCTGCATTTCAGAAGACAAATTGCTTTACCTTGTCCAGTAACCCTCTTTACGGTGCAGTAATGGATCTGCATCTGGAGGGTTATGCAATGAAATGGAGCCTTTGGCAAGCGGAATCACACTGGAAATGAAGCAACATCTTCATGGTTTTTTTCATATATGCATATTTGAAAATCTGGAACTTATCCCTTTTGACATAAAGAGACCGTCCCTGCTTGGAATTACTAAATTCTAGGACAGATTTTGAAATAAATAAAGTATTTAAATATTATGGTGCAGCAGTACAACAGTGCAGTCACCCTTCCTTTTACTGATTCAAGTATGGTATTTCTGAAAAGCTTTTTGCACTCCAGGGATACTACTGACTATAAATTTTAAAAGAGGAAAGAGAATAGCATATATATATATTAAAAAAAAAAAAAAGAAAAGAATTTTTAGACCTTTCTCTAGGTAAAGTAATTAAAAGCAGCTAAAAATATGGGGAAATGAAGCAAATACAGGCCCTGATCCAAAGGCCACTGAACTCAGCAGAAGCACTGGAGTCAAGTGTGTCATGAAGCACAATTCACAAATACAAATAAAAAATGTTACTGTATATGTGTAAGGATAAAGTCTAACTGACTAATTGCAGTGTCTAGGCATTCCACTTGGATGAAATGAGCAGATTTTTTCTCCAGCAGGTAGAGTTTCTCAGCAAGAATGTATTGCCAATATTTATGGGAGAGTTTCTGGTCCCGAAAGCACAGAAATGCTGGGAAACAAAAAGGAAAGAAAGTGTATCCAAGGAGGAGATCCAACTGCTTCCAAGTCATTTCTATAAATAAAAATCTGATGCAAACTCATTATCATTTCCCTTTCCAGTGCTGATTTGCTTATTCAAGATTTCAGAGTGTGCATCTGAAAACTTAGGCTGCACGTCGTAAAGTTTCCCGCAGCAACTGCTAAAATTATTTACAAGGCACTGGAGCATGGCAGCAGCTATGGAATGGTAAGAGATGCAGGGGATGCCTTTGGTGTTAGTCAGGGAGAAAACAGTTAAGTTGTGCTTGGCTGTGTTGCTTCGGGTTGGGGTGTAAAGCAATGATGCCATCCATACCTTTTCTGTCGTTAGCCAGTAATCAGCGTGTACAGCTGGAGCACGTTTCTGGAACGGCTCTTCCTGTAGACACTGGAAGCTCCGAGACAAATATTTGCAGCTCATTTTGTGAGCATGGATCAGCAGAAGGGTTGCTTGAGGATGGCCCAGATTCTAATGCATCTACCAAAGCCAGCTTGCTGTCTGTGCCAACACTAACCTGCTTTAAGTATTGCTGTCATCAGTAATGCCAGACAACAAAAGCTGCTCTTTGTGGAGTAATATCAGGAAGGAAATTGTGCATGCAGATTCGCCAGCAAAAATAGCAGTCTGGGGCTGTAATTGTACACACTGATACTGCTGGTTTGTTGCTATTTTCAGCAGCTCCTGTTCCCTCAGGGGTGAGAGAAGGACTTAACTGCTATCCCTGCTGTTCACGCATCAGCCTTAAAGGTTCCATGTGGATGCCTGCTCTTTGGCCCATCTGGGGGTGATTTCTGCAAATAGCAGTTTTCCTCTGAATCAGGGTCCAATTCATCACCGGAGCCACACCACATGATACTGTGGGGCCGTAGTTATCTCCTCTCACATAAGACAGAAAACCACTTTCCTTCACTAGAGATCTCTAGTGAAGAGTTCCTTATCATTTGCACTTTTATTAATTTTTGAACCATGCCCAGGATTAGCAATTGTATTTTACATAGCTAAACCTTCCCCACAGTTTTGCCTGACTGAGATACTTCAGGCTCTAAACTCTTGTGTAGTCCTGCTGTTTAAAGTTTTTGTATTTTGTTGTAGAGATTGCTTATATCATGGTGGGTGAAGTATATCTATCACTTAACCACTTCTCAGGAGTACTATTAGGCTTAATTAATGTTTGTAGAACACTACTGAGATTCTCAAGAGAAGCAGCTATAGAAGTGCTAAGGATTATAATTAATTTAAAATTAATTTTTGAGTAAACGTCTAACAACTCTTAAGCTGAGATTCTCCAAGTAAAACTCATTTATTTGATTCTTAGACAAAAACATTCTGAAGTCTGGGTTCCATTTACTACTACCACTATATGATACATTTTGATTTTTATTATCCTTCAATATCTTTTGATATATCCAAGCACACAATACACCTTGTTTTAGTTCAGGAAATACTGCCCAACATATGTAAGTCAAGTTAAAATAAAACTAACAAAGTAACTAAGTTATTAAACTCAAAGACAATCCCCAGCACCATCTGCCTTTAGTATAATAAGTGTTTGAAACATAAAGCCTGTAATTAATATTGTGGAATAATTGCCATATTTATTTATAAGGCATCTCATTTACATAAATAGTCATTATCTGGAAATAAAACCAGATGATTAAAATTCCAAAAACTGATTGAGCTCAGTCAAGATGTACCAAAGAGATTTGCTAGGCTCCATTTGAAACTCCTCTGAGACAAAATCTCTTCTCCCAAACAAGCTTAAACAGGACTCTGCTGTGGAAATGCAACCAGTGCTTCATGCACATGACATCATCAAAGAGAACGGTTATTTTGTACAGTGAGAAAACATTGGGTCACTCTTCTCACTAACTGTCATGGAGAGTTTCCAAGGAAATGCATCTGACACATCTGCACTGAAAATCTGACCCAGATTGCAGTTGAAGTTCTCCTAACACAGATTTTTGTTTTTCTGAGATTCTACAGCATGTCAAAATACTTTTCAAAATACTCATTTCTTTCAGAATACTTTTAATGTTTACAGTATCTTCAATACTTTCAAAGTTTTGCATCTAGTCAGGGAACACTTCATGCAGAAAAAAAGAGAAGAAATGGCACTCGTGTTTCTGTTTGCAAGCTGGATTCATCACTCCTCAGTTATTCACTGGAAAGTCACAGGTATCTAAAATGATGTCCTGCTTGTCACAAAGAATGCATGTCTGGTCCTGCTCTCAGTGCTTTTGCCTTTCAAGATCCAGAGTGCTCACTATTCGATTTTTTCCTAGATAGAAATAAACTCACCAATTTTTTAAAAAGCTACAACTACAGAGCATATTTTTTTAAATTTTCAATTGCCCTGAAAAGTCAGACCTGAGTCTGCCCTTTTTCAATGTGAGATACATCTCTGAAGTGGAAGTGTAAGCCCAGAGTAAGGCAATACACTATGACCTACCCTGTTTGGATGATTTCCTTACTAATTCCTAGAGAATGGAAGTTGGCTTGAGTACTGAGTCATGAGGATTTAATCTCAATACAGATATTTTTAGTATCTGTTATTTTATCTTGGGTACTTTTAAATCTGTATCACTGCCCAACTCCTCTCCTAATTATCTGAAATTCCTTTCTTCTGTAACTGCTCTGGAATGTTCCCTTCTATTATTACAAATACTGGCTCTGTTAAATTGAGCCTTAGCTGCTCATCCATCGATTTGGTTAGGTAAGAGTGCCCTTGTCTAAAGCCTGAGCAACTGCTGAGAAACCAGCAAAACAGAGGAACTACATTAAATCTCACGGTGAGTCACTGGGAATGTAGGCCAGCCCGGGCTCTGCCCTTTGCTGAGCTCTCAGAGGGCTGGCTCCAGGTTACCTGAAGGAGCCCCAGCCTCAACAGCGCCCCCCGCCCCCAACTGCGTTTGTGTTCCTTTGCCACACAGCACTGCCCGTTCCATGGGGGAGTTTACAGGACATGAACACTTTCTTAGCAGCTGATCCACAACCAAGAGCTGAGAATGGATATAAAAGAGAACACAAACCAAATCACCTTGAGAGTAAAATACAAAACCTGTTTGTTTAACCCAGTTTGTGCCAAATAATATTATAAATCCACTCAGTCTCAGCCACTTGAGGGTCATAATCAGTGTGCTAAGAGCAGAAGGGGGATAGTGATGTATCTGCTCAGATTTGTACCTGGGAGAGACCCTCTCCTGCAACAGTCAGGGACTCTACATAATGAGGTAGGCAGAGAGAAGTGTGAATTGATTATTAATTAAACTGCTTGATCACCTCCCTGGAAAATGTATGACCAAATGTTGATGCACAGAAAGTAATGTACGTAACCAAGTTTGAATTTGATTTATAATACAGTACAAAACTACGCTAATAAAAATGCAATTTTAAAAAATCAGTCTGACTCTTGATACAAAAAAAAAGGAGTACTTCCAGTATAAATAATGAGATGGGAGGAAATGTCCTTGGCAAGTCAATTTGTTCCATGCTGCTGATGGTTCCTGTTAGTGACAAGGATTTTTTTCAAGAAGGAAACAATGGAAAACAGATGCAAAAGCGTTTACCAGAAGGCCGGGCAATGGCAGCTTTTCCAAAATGTCAAGTGCGCAGAGTAGAGTCAATTTAAAAGAGAATTAATTATTTAAACTGAATTAATGTGACTACAATGAAGCCCTGTTAAACCATCTCATCCATCCTGCTTCCAACTGTGCTACCCCTTACAGTGGAAGTCTAAATACTGTGGCCTCAATTTTCAAACTCTTCAAACAACTCTTTTACCCAGTCACAGTACCAGTATGTTGCTTTTTCAATATATTTACTGCATCTCTTCCAAGAACTCACCCACAGAATTGTGCTCACCTTCTCCTCATTCCCAACTCATACGAATTTGATCTCTGGGTCCCCTTCCCCCTCTTTTCCTCTTCCATCTTTGTACTTGTTCTGGTGTTTTCCCAGATGCTTCAGGCAGTTTCTATCGCTGCATTCTTCAGATCATCCTTTGCCTTCAAGTCTAACCTTTACATAAAGTCCTCATAGCTTAATTTCAACAAGTTTTCTCTTTTGTTTCATGCATTGCCTTGTTGTTGCTTGCCTTTGGGGTCAGGAAGGTGACTGAATTTTAGGCCTCCAACTTTCGTATGGGAACTCATTTTCTCAAAAGAATGTCCACACCTAGTTCCCCTGGAACCAACTGTCCCAAAGGGCTTCAGTTCCTCCTGGACCACGGGTCATGATGTTGCAATGCACGGAATATCACCCTTAGAAGGAATACTCTGTGCCCACTGTTTGCATTTTCCAGATTTACACGAATTTGCAATGCTATCAACAATTTCAAAGTGCAATAATGGTTACCTAGTACTCTTTTTCCTGTATAGTGTTATATGAAATGTGGCAAACAGCAACAGAGCCACTGTTCCTCTGAAACCTTTTGTTTCCCATGGCAATATCTATAACCATGTCTACCAGTGATAAGTCAAAGCTGTCACTTTTGGTTTCCGGTTTCAACATGGGCAAAGGAACCATTCCAAATCCATCCTTTTCTGCTACTCTTAAAGCAAAACATCTGGGCTAGAATTTACATAAAGTAAATTCCTTTATTTCTTCTATTTCATGCAGGAAAAGAACTCCCATCTATTAAGTAATGAACTTAATTGCCCTGGGTCTTGACTGTATTGGAAATGCATAATAATTTAAACGCATCACTGTAAAAATGAGTCTCATTAAACTATCTCAAAGCCCTAGAATAGATGGAGCTCCACTTAAACACTTGCATATAGTCATTCATACTAAAGCTAAAATTTACAGGAGCTCATAATGAATATAAACAGGAATTAAAACAGCTGAGGTGCAAGAAAAAAGTATTAGTGGCAGTGATATTTAAATAGACAGTTAATAAGTCTTCTGGAGCATTTTCAAGACCTTGGAGAAACACAGTTGGATATACTGTTCTTTATTTCATGGTGTACTAGAACCAATGTATAAAACATGAGCACACTGAGGCCAAACTAACATCTTCACTGCAGAAATGTATTTCTTAAGTTATTTTATACACTGTCATTTTCTTGTCGTGCGAGGGGAACATCTAATGTACCTATGGAAAATTTTGAGCGAGTTCTTGGAAACCATAATATTTCCTTGATCATTCATAACCAAATACGTAAAGAACTCTTCAGTGTATCACTATTGCACAGCTTGTATGAGATCTCCATAGTTACCCTTGGCACAACAAGCACGAAACCCAAGTGCCTTTGCAGGGCTGATAAGCAGACAGGAAGCACGTGAACATCTGCTACAGCTTTAGATGGTTTTGCCTTCAGCAACCACTGAAAAACGTCAGGCTCTGCGTTCCACATCCTGCTCGCTTGGCCTTTGACACCACCAGCTGTTGGACAGAAGATGTAAAATGTTATACCTACAGAAAGGGAGGTGCATTATTTTCTGAAGGACCACTGGGATATTTAATGGCATTTTTTTTCCATTCTCTGATGACTGGAAACACTAGATAGCAGAATCTGCATATGGAGTTACTTCCTGAAAATCAACCACTTCCTATTTAACAATTTTTTTTTCTTATGTTCTGTTTTCCTTTCCAAACCTGCTCTGCTTTGTTTTGTTCTGTTCTGTTTTAAACACCAAAAACAATTGCACCATATACCGAATAGTAATTATATTCATCATACTCATTGTAAGGAAGCCACGTGCTTCCCTGGATCAGGGCTGGGGCTTCCAGCCCAGGCAATCTGTCTTCTTGGACCATAACAGCATTTCTATAGCACGGACAGCCAAGGAACAGAGTTATACAAAATAATTATCAAACAATTTAGAGCAAACCCTTTCTTTGTTTAAAGAAAAAGCTGTTGAACATGATGTTTTATAAACGACCTCAGCCAAATAGTGCAGATTCTCTGCTTGTATGTGTGGAGAAAATCTCTGCCCCAGACAGTTCAGCAGTTCTCCACCACCAGAGTATTTTCGTTTGCCTGGAAAACTACTAACAGAGAACAATTGACAGCAGCATATTTTTAGGATATTGAGGCCGATGCATCTTTATGTACTTCCTCTGAGGTTGTAATTTTGAATTTTGTCTAGGAGATTGCAACAGTTGTGATGAAATCGGATTTAGCCATGTATGGTAGATCCTATGGCTCTGGCACACTGAGATGAAAAGGGGGTTCAGAGTAACAAGAAAGAGGAAGACACTACTCCAGAGTTATATAAGTGTAACTGAGAAGAGAATTTTGCCCAGAAATTCTATGTTCTGTGCTTTGGAGTTGTATACATTTTTTAATATGTTCTATTCTTAAACCGCAGATGGATGCTGTTTTGCCAGAAAATAAATGAAACACAAAGATAACTTCAAATATTTGGAGGAGTCATGTTGACACTCAAAATACAGAAGCATCAAGTAACTGTCCTAGCAAAATCATAAAAGCAGAGACACAGTGATCAAAGAATAAAATACAGGACTCTTACTCCATTTCTTATACAAGCTATTTCTCTTTTCAGGAGCAGAAGCCTACCTGGCAGAGAGATGTTCCCATAGTCTACAAATAGAGTAGCTGAGTACTTGAGGTGACTACTTTGCCAGTTTTTATTTAGTTAAATATAGGAATAGTCATAGAGACAGTGGATTTAACCCTTGAGGCTGACAAATGGCTGACTCAGGTTATTACTGTATAATGAAATCATAGAACCCCGGATAAGTTTGGGTTGGAAGGGACTTTAAAGATCATCCAGATCCAACCCCCTGCCATAGGCAGAGACACTTTCCTCCAGACACTTTCCTCCAGATCACAGTGCTCCAAGCCCCCTCCAGCCTGGCCTTGGACACTTCCAGCTCCTCTGGGCAATCAGTGCCAGGGCCTCACTCCCCTCGCAGGGAAGAATTCCTTCCCAATATCCCACCTAACCCTGCCCTCTGTCAGTGGGAAGCCGTTCCCCCTTGTCTTGTCCCTCCAGGCCCTTGTACAAAGTCCTTCTCCAACTCTGTTGGAGCCCCTTTAGGCACTGGAAGGGGCTCTAAACTCTCCCCAGACACTTCTTTTCTCCAGATCGAACATTCCCAGCTCTCCCAGCCTGGCTCCAGAGCAAAGGGGCTCCAGCCCTCAGAGCACCTTCATGGCCTCCTCTGGACTTGCTCCAGCAGCTCCAAATCCTTCTGATGTTGTTCCCCAGGGCTGGAGGTAGCTCTGCAGGCGGGGTCTCACCTGAGTGGGGCAGAGGGGCAGAATCTCCCCCTCACCTGCTGCCCTTGCTGTCGAATGAACCCAGGATATGGTGCCTTTCTGGGCTGCTCTCCGCACTATTGCCTTCTGCATTTCATGGGGAACTGAATTTTTTTAACCATATTAATATTAGAATAATTAAATATCTGTCTTGAACTGTGTGCACATTGCATTTAACCAGCTTGGAAGCAGGCCAAAGCTTGAAGCAATTTTTAGAAGGATTGTAGAATCAATACATCAATTCCCATTAATTTGGTGTCAGAGGAAACAAATGTGTACCTGTCTGAAACATGTGCATTCCCTGAAGAGAAGCACTAAAATAGGCATCTTCTGTGTCCCTGCCTTCCCCATGTCCTCCAAACATTGGAAACCAGGGTCAGAATGCGGGAAATCCAGACTGACTCCAAAATACAATGAAACAACTTTTATTAACTCAGCATCCTGGACAAGTTACGCACAAACTCTGCCAAATCCAAGCCATCCCAAGCTCTACCCCATCCACTGCACTGAGTTTGTTTCTCCTCTGATTCTCCAGTCCCTCTCAAATACATCCCCATTCCAGGGCTGAGAACATCTAGGCAAGCTGCAGTGAAACTCCATTCAGTCTGTCACAGCCATTAGCTGTAATTCTGCACAGCAGTGAGACAGTATTAGTGACTAATTCCAATTGAGAACACATCTTAAACCGGCCAAAGTTCTGGATCAATCCAAGCTCTGTAAAATGTGCTGTGCTGCAAGCACCTTGCTCACTGCACAGCTGGCTGCTGAGCAAATACTTGTCTCAGGAGGTTTGCTCAAGCACATGAAACATATTTTTAGCATCCCAAAGGTGTGAGTACTCCCAGAGCTGAGAGTGCAACCTGGCTGACAGCAGGTTTCCAGGGGAAGGAGCGGGAAAGAGGAAATGGGTGATGAGACTACACCCCACAGAAGGAGACTTCTGCTTGTAATATCAACACATCTTTTCAGTCTCTCATTGTGACTGTTTGTGCTTTCCTCAGATTTTCCATTTGCTCCTTCAGCTATGGGACCAGATGGCTCCCACACATTATGCTCTGAATCATGGCAAGGCTCGAGGTGTTTGTTGTGTGTCACAGCAAACACAGGCACTGGACCAGGTTAAACTCCCTCGCAGCCAGCATATGGTGCACTCTGCACAGGGGTGGGACTGCAGCAGGTACCTACAGATATGCACTATGGAAGATTCACGTATCTTTTCTTCCTGCAGGTAACCAGGAAAATGACTGCCATACCTTGAGCACAGATAGCAGGGAAGAGAGGCAATGCAGTAACACATGGCAGAGGACAGATGCTCAGCGCTTCCCGTGATGCCCAATGCTGATGCAAGGAGTCCTGGTGGGCCAAGGACAGGAGGCTCTTGTTCCCACTCTGATTTCCCCTTGCAGTTTGTGATTAAACTGGTGCTGACACCTTGCCCAGTGCCTATTTGCATGGCCAATAGCCCTAGGCAGGACTTCTGGCCATGAAGCACCTACTGGAAAAGGAGACAATCTCATTGTTTGAGAGCATTTCTGCCTCTGATATTTGTTACCTAGAAAACAATACTGATTTTCCCCGCACTTGTCTTGCATAGACCTGGGGTAGATTCAAGTTGTGGCAGCCCTGTGAAATGAGAGTGAACAGGAGGGGTGTTTGCAAATGAAGCAGCCCCTGTTTGGGAGGGCAAGGCTGGGAGGATTTCACAGAATGTGATTTGTACTTCAGTGACAAAACCATAAAAATCACCCTGCAGTTGTCCCTCACTGAAATACTGCATTTCTGAGCACTGAAAACCACTGGAATAATGAAAGATGCTTTTTCAATACCTAGAAGATATCTGGGGCTCAGCGCAAGTAACAAACCCAGAGGCACATGAGGGATGTCCTGGATAGCACAATTGATACGGTGTGCGTGTTCCAGGTCACGGCACGGAGGAGCAGCCAAGCAGCTGGCGACTGTCAAATGGCGACACTCCACCCCAAGTATTTTCTGAGATGAGAAAATTACCCTTTGGCTGTTTTTCAGCTTGCTTTTCTTGGTATGTGTTTACATGCCCTCCGTGTTGGGAGTGACAGGGCACCTTGTGAGTGTGTGGTGTGCTGGCCTTTGCTGACAGGCCCTGGCAAGCAGCAGGACACCCATCAGGAATGGGGACAGTGACCAGGAATGTCACAACTGCAGCCTGTGCAGAGCAGCTCTGATGAAGGTTAACGCGTGTTACCACCACCTTTGAGGTCAGCATTGGCCTCGCTTTAGCAGTCCTATAAATAGATGCCCAAGGTTGACTGAAAAGAGGATTTGCCTTGGCTGGATCTTGTTTAGCATTCCCAAGAGAGGAAGGCAGATTCTTTTCCCTTTTTCTCTTCCAGCCGGTAACCTTGAGTTGGTCTCTGTGGGAAACATTGGTGGCATTTGCCAAAAGCGCTGTGAGCCGGATGTTCTGCTATGTCACACAAACCACACGTACACATCTCTTCAACCTGCAAACCCAGACCTAATTCCACTAAAGCCTCAAACTAATTCCTCACTGGCAAAACTAGGGAAAAACCCAAACAAACCTTGAGCCTAATTGCTTGAAAACAGTAGGACACCTAGTGGATGTATAGGGAATATCTTTGGGATTATCAGCAACATTTTGTCATTTTCTTGGCAAAACCAACTGTGAATATATTTATAGAGGAATCACTGAAATATCAGGGTTTCTATTTAATAAATTAATCTTGTAAGAGCTGTTACAGCCTCCAGTTTGCCTGAAGAAGTTATTGCAACCTACAGAGAATCCAAAGAGCATTGTTTGAATGACTTGAACAAAAAAATACGGAAAACTGGATGGTTCCCAAGGTCTGGGAACAGGAGGAAGGGTATTCTGCCAGATCAAAGCCATCCCAGTTGTTCCATCTGACAGCTCTCTAATGATCTTAATGAGCAAAGTTTTACAGTCTCAGCCTGGCTCCCAGTACCACTGTGCATCTCCACAACAACATGGCCCTGCTGAGCACAGCCAGCCGGCCCCGCCGGTTGTTTCAGCAGAGAATGACTTGGCCACAGAACCCTAACTGCTTCTTCATTCCCCAGGGCTGATCTTTTGAATCCAAATTAGAAGATGATGGGCCACGTGATAACGCCCACACTGATGTCACTGCATTTGCCCGATACCAACTCCAACATCAAGAAAATTTTGACTCTAGGTAGGAAATAAACCCCTCTGGCAGGGTGTGTAAGAGGAAGAAGATTTTGAGCGATGCTTCTATGAAATTATATCTTGGCCAGCAATTATCCTGGGGCTGCCAGGGTTATCTTGCTAGTGTGTCTCTGGAGGCAGCAGACACAGACAAAGAGATGAGTGTTGAGTCCAAAATGGATTCAGGAAACTGATGACTTCATTTTGACAGTCATCACAAGGAACACCAAGTCACTGAGTCTTGCACTCAGTTCCTGTTCCCAAAACACACTGACAACTTTCCTTCCTTTCTGCTTACCATAATATTGTCCTAGTGAAAAATGTCTCCAGAAGATGGGTAATTTTTCCGTTCCCTTTCCACTCTCTCTGCAGTGCTGGAGGGACCCGTGAAGAATAGCAAAACCAGAATGAGATTTGATTTTGGATAAAAAATCTGTTCAGTTGCATGTCTTTTTTTTTTTTTCCCACCTTCAAGGTTAGGAAAGGAAAGGATAATTTAGAAATTAATTTTGATTTGGTCTATTTCTTCTTATACCTTTTCTTCTTAGAGCTGTAGAAATCAGAAAGGACATAGCAGGTGATGGAATGCAAATGAGTTATGAGCAGAAAAATTCCTATTGACTCCATGTATTTTCATTGTTCCTACCTGTGGCATAGAATTACCTGAAAAATAGAATCCTTGTACATTTTAGACTCTTTAAATTGGTCCAAGGTTTTAAAAAGTAGATTTTTTTAAAATTTCAGTGGACGGATTTTGTATTTGAAGGAGTTTTTTCTGACTGACATGTCAAATGGGATAGTGCGTGCTAAGAGTACGCTTTTCTCTAATTCAGCAGCTGGATTGGAAAGCTTGAATTATCTCTGCATAATTGCAATGATTCATGGATTGTTAGAAAATTGCAAAGTATTGATTGAATTTTCCCCTTAGGAAATATTTCTTCTCTGATAAAACAGAGTTCTGGGGCTTTGCTTTTGTCCTTTCTCTTTCTGCCCCAGGGAAGCCAGGGGCTGCTTTTATCTGGGAAATGGGAATTTGGGTCAGCAGCCCTTCAAGGACAATTTTGAACTATTGTGATTTCCAATTCCAAATCTTCTCTGAGCTTTGCAAAGAGATGGGCTTGGCAAATTGTGAACAGGGATTTCAGAGCCAGAAAAGCTGGGACCAGCAGCAAGTACTGGGCATCCCTGTTTCACGTTCTGCCATTTCCATGTCAAATACCACCAGCGTGCTCTGCAAAGACACCTTGACTTTGTTATGGGAATGCCACAGCCATCAAAGATGGTAGTAAATTTTCCACTTTATTAGTCCAGGATTACTCTTGGGGGTCTCAGGAGTTGGTGGGAAGAGGGAAGTGGAGAATGAAATGAGAATTGGGTGCAGGGAGAGCTTGATGCACAGTGCCTGGGGCTGGGCAGCCGGGAGCTGGGAGCGCTGACACACATCTGCACGTTAATGGTGCTGGGCCCTTTTTGGCAGCTGCTCTATGAATTTCCAGAACAGACCCATAAATATGCAGTTATGAGTGTGACCTCCGCTTCTTTTCTTCGCTAAATTGAACATCCAAGACCCAGCTGAGTATGATTCCTTGTCTCTGCTCCAGTTGCTTGGGACGTGCTGCCTCTGCAAATGGTTCAGCCTAAGTTAGGAATTACGAGCGCATGCTAATTGAAGGTTTGCCATGAATTTAGTGTTCCCACAAGGATGACACTAATGGCAATTAATGCCGCAGAAATGCCAGTGCTGAGTGGCCCTTCTCACATTAAAAGCTGTCAGTTGGAGAGCACACGGTCTCTGTTATTCCAGGCCTGACCTCTGCTTTCTGGCTGTGTTTCCTGCACAGGGCAGGTGTCCCAGGCCATCCCATCACTGCAGTGGCTTGCTCCAGGAGGGGACAGAGAGAAAGAGCAGAGCAGCCCAAACCAGCGTGTGCTGACAGTGACATTTTCCGAGGGCTTGGATATTCTCCTCTGGGACTTGAACAGCAACAGAATTAACCCAGGACTGAACAGGATATAAGACTTTAATTTCTGGAGCTTCTTGCTAGTTCAACCCTCTCCTCATGTTCTGCTCTGTTGGTTCCCATTTAAACAGAGAGCTCTTTCTGCTGTTTCAGTTTTCACCATGAAGAACCTGATTTTAAATGATCAATCACATTTAACCAGGCTTAGCTAGAAGTAGTCCCTGCTGCTGCTCAACTCTATGGCAATGTGCACAAATATTCATGTTTTGGTAAAAATCACTGTTAAAAGTGCCTCTGCTTTTTAATGGCTGAAATTCAACAAGTGACAGTGGTGCAGCAATGTGAGGACTGTGATTTTTACCTCAGCCAGAAGAGCCATTGTCCTCACGCTGTGCCCTAAAGTCTTGCGTAGGGTAAGTTGGTTCCAGATGAGGAACGTCTGCAATTTGGTGCAAGAGGAAGTAGTGTTTGCGTACATGAAAAATGTAAATAAATGGTGTTTCTAGGCTCACAAACAAAATTTAAAGTGTGAAAAGGAGAACAGGTCTTACAGGAGCATAAGTAAAAATATTTCATCTGTGTTCTTTTAAGAGGTTTTAGCACTAATAGCAATTCTGGAGGATGAAACCAGGTCTGAGAAACATCAAGTGAGAATTAATAGCTTTTTAACAACAAAGTTCAATGGACAAGTGCAAATAGGATATGAGATGGAAACCTGAGCTCCTGAATTATAAATATACCCAGCCTCTACACCGACAAATATCTGTTCACCATTTGATGTACTACTCAATGCCAGAGGATTGAGAAAGATGGCAGGAGCAGGATGAGCATTTTCAGGCTCAAGATTTTATGTGCTCTGGGTTTGTCTGGAAATAAAAAAGGATGAATCCAAAGACAACACAGACTCCTACAGACCTCACCACTACACTACCCTCTGTGAGGAGCTGGAGGTGTAGGGCGCATAAGAGGCTGGCAGCAGGATGTGGGTGAGCCCAGACCATGATGCTCTCGATACTCCAATCTCACCTGATGCTCCTGGAGAGCCTCTGCCAGCAGCACTGTACTCCTGTGGTGGGACACACTGCAGTCACACATCAGGTGTCTTTATTATTAATGTTTTGTTTTCCCCACTCAGAAGGTCTGAAGCAGCGAGAACTATTTATTTTTAAATCCAGAGGATCATGTTCTGGCTCATTATGGTTCCAGCAGACAGAAACTGATGCACAACACTGCTGCTGATGCCTGGGGGTTACTTTCCACTCACAGGAATGATGACACAGCCACTGACTGCAGTGATGGCAAACGTGCTGCTGCAGAAGGCAGGCTGGTGGGAAAAGAGCAGTTTTAAGGGATTTGGTTTAATCATCTGGACACAAGTGCTATTTTTATCCTCTGTTGTTTAGATCTCAAGCCTGCACCAGGAGAAGCTGACGACAAAGTTGGTGCCTCCCATGGCACAGGGGCAGACAAGGGGAACTGGACCATCTTTTGGGATGAGAGAAACAGGGTGGGCAAGATGGCAGTGGGAAAGGGGCCTGTGCTCATGGCCTCTGCACCTCATGAGCTGAAGGGGCTTGTTGGCATCTCTGATACCGCCCCTACAAGCTCCACTGGTTTCACATGCCCCACTCAGCTCAGTTCACAGGAGGGATCTGTGAGACCTTGGAGGGCTTCCCACCAACCCACCCCAAGCTCTCCTGTGCTTGTGGATGGCTTTGCGATGAGGCCAGTGCCTGCCCATGGAGGCAGGAGAAGGGTGCCCACACCATGCCGAGGGTTAGGGTTGGTGGGTACCAGGCAAGAAGTGAGGTGAGGTGAGGTTATCACACTGTGTGTGAAGAGGCCCAAGGAGCTCGGAGGGTGCCCATCCGTCACTTGGGAAGGGAGGCTTGGGGAGCTTGGATGGAGCATGCCCGGGTATTTTCTGGGTACAGGAGTCCGGCTAGCTCAGAGTGTCCGTCCACCATTTGGGCACAGGGACTCGGGCAGCTCAGTGAATGCCCGGGGAGCGTTTGGGCACTCAAAGTCGAATAGAAAAAAAAACAAAAGGGAAGAAAATAGNCGGGGCCGGGGCTGCGGCCGCTCCCTGCCGCGGGGCCCGGCGGGCGGGGGGACCGCTCCGGGCATCGCCGGGCCCCGCTCGGGTGTCCCTCCCTCACCCCACTGTGTCAGCTTTGGGCAGGGTTTGGCAGCGGGGATTTGGTGTCTGGGCTGGTCCGCGGCTGCCCCGAGCGCAGACTGAGGCGGCGGCCGGTCTGCGGGGTGGCGAGCAAAGATCGCCAGGAAGGATGCCCAGGGCTGATAAGGACTCGTCAAGGTTGATAACAACCCTCTCCAGCTGTTAAATAGAGCTATAAAGTGGGTGAGATATGCTCAGCATTGGTAGATAATGCACTAATTTAATAAAGTAGTACGGCTTGCTGCGTTCTGTGTTCAGAGCCCTTGGCGAGGAGTGGAATATCCCTGCTGTTCCACACCCAGAGATCATAAAATCCTAATAAAATCATGGAATGGTTTGGGTGGGAAAGGACCTTAAAGCTCATCCAGCCTGGCCTTGATCTGTCCTGGCTCCCACAGGGAAGGGCAGGAATACCTTGTTTTACAGGGCNTAGTCTTCTGCTTCAGATGCGTTTTCCACGTAGCATGAGATGTTTATGGCTTGGGATATTCACGGCATTCCCGTCCGTGAAAACCGCTTTAAAGTCACTTTCCATGGTTCTGAGCACTAGAGAAACCTGCACGCGGCAAAAATAGTCAGGTTCCACCGAGATTTGAACTCGGATCGCTGGATTCAGAGTCCAGAGTGCTAACCATTACACCATGGAACCGCTCTACCACAGTGTCTTCCCGGCCGCCTCTAGTCCCCGTCACGGTTATCCCGCCACACCGGAGCCCCTGCCTGCAGGGGGTGCCGGGGGGTGTCGGTGCTCGGGGGACCCCCGGGGCCGGGCGGGACCCCCGCTCGCTTTAACCCCGGTGAGGGCACGGCCGCGGCGCTGCCCCGGGCGCGGTCGTGCGGCGGCACCGCTGCCCCGGAAGCGCCTGTGNTCTGTGTTCAGAGCCCTTGGCGAGGAGTGGAATATCCCTGCTGTTCCACACCCAGAGATCATAAAATCCTAATAAAATCATGGAATGGTTTGGGTGGGAAAGGACCTTAAAGCTCATCCAGCCTGGCCTTGATCTGTCCTGGCTCCCACAGGGAAGGGCAGGAATACCTTGTTTTACAGGGCTGATGCCCCTCCAGTCTGCAGTATAGCAGCAAGTTGAGTTAAAACGTTAACTAGGTTGTGGTTACATCCTCAATTTTCACTCCCTGCAGAGTAAAATACCAACCTGCTGGACAGGTTCATGTAGCCCACTGTGAAACATGTACAGAAGTGCTGATGTTTTGAAAGTTCGCTATCCCAAAATGTGATATTAAAATAAATCCCACTGAAAAAGCAAGCAAAGTAGTGTTAAAAAGTAGTTGTTTATTGCGATGTGGTATTGTAAATTTGAATTTAGGATTTAAAGCAAGTCTTGTTATGTTGTAAGGGCGAGAGACCCTGTGCTTGTCATCTTGAAGGGAAAGGAAAACATCAGTGTTTTTTCCTGTACCCTTAAGCTCCTGTAATGACTTTGAGGAATTACATTATTTTTGTTGTTGGCTGTTTTATCCGATTGCATGTGGAAAGTGGCATTATTTCTACCTATAAATCAGTCATCTGTACTGCTATGGAAATCAAATCAGGAAGTTCCAGAAGGGCCTCTTTTCTCAGCTTGCAGCACTGGCAAGGACCTAGCTGACCACTGGTTTAATGGGACGAGGCAATGTTATTGTAGGTACTTGTGTACAGGTTATCAAAGCCATTGAATTACCCTTGTTCACGGAGTTCTGCCAGTGGGCTTGTATTAATGTTTTAGCTGTGAAGGCCTGGGAGTATCAGTGACATGGAGTTTGTTGGGAGAGCTCTTCTCTTTCATTAGACCTGCTTCCTTTTATAGTTGGGGAAAAAATAAAGTTGGGATCCAGTTATAGGAAGAAGTGCAAAGCTGGTTTAATTGATTGCCTTTGCTAAAGCTTTTTCTTTAAACCAGGCTTTTTGGCCTGGGTTATAGAAACTGTTGGGAATGCAGGAATGCTGTGAAAATGCTGTTGTGAAGATGAATGATTTGGGTTTTGCCAGGGTAAAGTGGACTGCGGGAAGCTGATGCAATGTCACTTAACTGGGGTAAATGTGGCAGCTGAAATAACATAAAAATGCAGAGTAGTACAAATTGTGCAAACTTTTGTAACTTCCCAGAGATGATAGTGGTTCTAAACAAGCTGTCTAAACCACTCTGGAATGATCTGGAAATTATTGCAAGTAGGTCTCTGAACCAAGTGTCTCCTTGCCAGGCACTGGCCAAAAAGGCAAGGGGTAGGTAAATCTTTTGGAAAAGGAACTAGGGACTCGGGGGCAACGTTAAATCGGTGTTTGAATTTGAGACATGAGCATCTTGGGAATTGAGGGGAAATGTAGACATGACAGACATATCCATTTTGAAAGAGATGTTGTAGAATTAAAAAGATGGAGAAGGGCATCAAAATAATCAGAAAAGAGACCTAATGGATTCATAGCCCTTTACTGAATTGATGTACAACTTGATCAAAATTTACACAGTGAGTGATAAGGGCAAATAGAGAAAGCATCTCCTGTTTGTCATAATTTCTGTGGGTATCTGTAATGCTTCTTTTATTGGGCAGCCGGTGAAAGCCAAAGTACAAAGTCCTTCAGGTGTGTATGCAAATTTTGGAGTGGTGTGTTGCCATGCATATTATAAATGGATTTGAAAGCCTGCACAAATTCACAGAAGCAAAAAAATCTTGTTTGGGGCATGTCAGTGTTATGCTTACAATAGCAAGTCTGAAGGCACTGCTTATTTGAAGATGCAGGGGCTGGCTAGGACAGAGATTGGCCTGTTTGTTGTGATACACACTGTGGTTTTTGGACACCAGTTGTTTGGAGTCAGACTCTGGGTGTTGGTCTGTCAGGACACTTTATCCAGCAGGACACTTCTGGGTTTATGAAGGGACATGGTAGGTTGGTGGGACTGAGTTCAGAGTGTGACCTGGTTAAAACAATGGTGTGATGTTCTCTAATCTGACTGTCTTTTCCTGCTCCTGGGTTGAACTGCCATGTTTCTGTTTGTGAGACCTCTGGTTTTGTCCTGTCAGCCCCTGACAGCAGCTATGTGTTGAAATCTGGCTGACTCTGCTGCTGGGTGTAAGCTGAGCCCACCTGCGCTGCTGTACAATAAAATCCAGGGACCTGTTACAAAATACCCGTCTCCTGGCTCTGTTGCAACGCTTCAGCATATAGGAAAGACTAACCCTCGCTTGAAAAAAAAAAAGTTTATGTTAAATTCTTTTTGTCCAGATTCCAGTCTTTGTATCTTCCTTTGTACCTTCCATAGTTTTGGGGTCTGGCTGAGAGCAGTGCCTGCTGTTCCCAGAGTGGCCCCTGAGGAAACACAAGGCGTTTGAAGTCCAGTTTGTAGAAGTCTTGCTCTAATTTTAATAGGAGGAAAATATAATGGTGATATAAGGATATTACTTTATTACTTAATAAATTAAGCCTGGCTTTAGTACAGGAGCGTTTTGCTCTTTTTGATCAGTGTGCTTGCAGTAGATGAGCAGTTATCAAAGGAACCCTCACTTGTAGAAGATGTTTCCTATGGACAAAGCTGAGGAAGATTATGTCTGCACCCTGACCATCTGGAACTCTGGATCTGGGGGCAGACTTATGTCATGGACCTGACTTGTGGTGACATTCAGCTTATTGTTAGGAAAAACTCCAGTTTCAGCTCTCTGCTTCTTTGCATCATATTCATTTCTCCGCCTTCTCCCTCTGATATTGAGGAAATGCTCTGAAACTGAACCAGCTTGCTGGTTTGGGGTTTAGAAGACACATGTTTACTTGTGTATTTAGATAAATGTGTGGTTGCATGACATCTCTTGGTTTGGCAGTGGCAGAAGCCCCTGGCTTTCATTGCCTCAGATGTGGAGGCCCTTTGGTGCTGCAGCAAACCTGGTGCAGCCGTTTGCTGCGGCGGTGCTGGGAGGTGTTACTGATTGTGTGGACAGGCAACCCCGGCCCCGGAGGGCCTTTGCAGTGCCAGTTCTCTTTGTGACCGAAAATGAGTGAATAAAACAGGGCACAGCTGAGGAGGGAAGTTAACACAAGTCAGTCATGACCGTGTTGGGTTTATGACCAGCTACCTACAAGGTGTAGGATCAAGTAATTTTTTTCACACACCCTTCAAATTCCACCTGAAGTGGGCAGGGAGAGGTGTTCATCAGCAGATTCTTCTGGGGGTCATGAAGACACGTCCAAGCTTTTTATCAATACGTCTCTTAACAGTAGAGTTCAGTGCAGAGGCAAGTTTTAGACATTATGATTTCCTTCTGCTGGTGTCCTTGTCCGAAATCACGTTAATATGTGACTTGTGCAATAACTTTTACCATAGACAACACAAGCTAGTGCTGCTGGACTCTTATTTTCAACCTGATTGGATTGCCGATAACATATTTATGAGATAATTATAATACTTCCTGAAAATTTAAACTAAGAGGTTTTACAGAAATAAAAACTGTGTGAGGGAGCTGGAATGTTGGTGAAAAATGAACAACCCTGTCTTGACTTAGTTCTCTAAATTGCTTCTCGTGCATCTTCAGAAATTGAATTCTTATTTTGGTCTTCTACAGAAATAAAACTGGAATTACAGAGGGAAATATATACAGTACTGTGGACTTCATACTCTCTTTAAAATTTTTTTTCTCTCCACTAGATGCTTGTATGCTTGCTTTAAATGTTTGGGGTAGTGAACGCTGTAGAAAGTCAAACGCATCGATTAAAAACACGTAATTGCAAGTATTGAACTGTCCCACCACTAAATCAGTCACTTGGGGCTGGGAAATCATTTCCATGACTTTCAGGTGTGCCAGTACAATTTTCCTTGCTTGTGCAGCTTCCTAAAGTACTGCTCCTGTGAGGGAAGTGCTGCTCCAAAGCTGGTTATTGATGGATTTCAGGACTGAGTCTTGTGGCTGAACCTGCTAAAATGTTCCCTGCAGACCTTCCTCCATCCAGTGCTGATGTAGAAAAGGAATTTGTGGATGATGTAAGCTGGGTGGGACAGGGGAAGTGGGAGTGTGGCACTGAAAGAGCTGTGTGCTGATAAGGACTGTGGTTGTCCAGATGAGCTGGAATTTGGGATGTAAGGGTTTATACCTGAGGACTTGGGCTCTGGTAGGGTAAAAGTTTGCCAACTTAAGCTGAACAATTAGGTCTGATGACAGGCAGACGGAGCCGTCAAGGTGAAATGGTCAGGAGAAATAATTCCAGCTCCAGGTGTGCCTATGACAGATGGAAATATTAACATTCTTGTCTGCATCACAGGGAGATCTCACATAGAATGATGTGCGCAGTTCTCCCTGTGCTGAAAAGAAATTGAAAAACTTGTAGGGAAGGTGTTTGGGGAAATGAACAATGTGTTTATACGGAACCATTTGACAAGTTGTCATATTTAGCAAATACAGCAAAGCCCAGAGAAGATGTGGTTGCTTTCTGTAAATACCCCAGTGTAAACACTGCTGGGAGAAGACAGTAATAAGCTAATGGAGGATGCTGGCACATGGACACCACCATCAGCTGACCACTAATTCCTTCTGAAAATCAGAAAGCAATTTCTAACTATTAAGAGTGAGTTTCTGGAAGAAAAGCCCAATGAAAGGAGCAATGTGCAGGAACAATTAGGATTATCATGGCCTAGATAACTTCATTTCCCTCCTAGAAACTGTTTGCCTGGAATATTTGGTATGAGACTCAGCCATCCAGGATCATTCCTACTGCATTTCTATGCTAAGAATGTACTACATGGGAACACGGTGTAGTATAAAATATCAAAATATTGTGGCTTGATAAGGAAAGCAAAACTGAAATTAATAACGCAATCTGAGTGGTTGTAAAGCTGCTTCAGTTCATAATTGCATTTAAAGAGTGGTGCTTGCCCAGACTGGCAGAAGTGCAGAAGGTGTGAGGAGTCTTAGGCGCCTGCTGACATTCCAAGCTGTTCTCGTGTCCGTGTTCAAGAAGAGCTGCAGTGGCCCAATTAAGTAGAGGAAATAGCTGACTTCAAGGAGGAAGGTATTATTTTCCTCTTATAATTGGGACATGTTAATCTGGTGCTGGAAACCATTCAGAACATAAACAGTGTGGGATTCAGGCAAGGTAAAGAAAAAAACCTGGCAGAGGAATTAAAGGGATCCCTCTATTGTTAAATGACCTAAAGGTGGGCTTTGCACTGCACTACAAAACCAGGTTTGAGGCAATACTCAACACGTATATGATGCATCCTGTTGGGAAAAGGAAATGGTGAACGTGGATTGCTTTTCTCGCTTAGAGGAGCTTCTGGCCCCTGTCAGAGTTAATGCTGGGTGACTGCAGGACTGAGCTGTACAAAGGGAGCTGTCAACTTTTCCCTCCTAGGAACTTGTTGTGTGTCCCAGTGAATACAAACATGATGTCATCTAAACCCATGGGCTAAACCTGCCAAAACAGTGTTGAAGAAACGACTTGCCAGTGGCAGAGGAAAGCTGTGGCTGTTTGCCAGGGATGGTGATGCAATTGGTGCCCTGTCCCCTGCGCTGGGTTTACCGTGATGTAGCATCTCTGTGCCAGCAGAGCTGTTCAGCTGTGACCTGGCACGTAGGAAAGCTGACTCCTGTTTGCATTCAGCACGGGGCCTTGCCACCTACCTGCACTTGTGCTCTTCCTACACAGAAGAGGTTAACAGAGGGTGCCTTCTGCAACTTGTGTGCTTGGCCGGCTGCGTGCTGAGTCAGCTGGCACGGGCAGCTGGGAAGATGTTTATTTTGATGGAGTATTCTGCACAAGGCTGTGTTTGAAGCCAGCGTTTGCTGCAATTTTCATTTATGGAGGGAGTTTAAAAGGTGCTGCTCTGTCCTTCCAGTCAGAGGAAAGTCCCATCTGCCAGAATTGCTCTGCATTATTTAAACAGAAGCTGCAGAGGGCTGCAGCAGCAGATGGGAATGTTTCTGCTGCTAGAGTGAACTCCACGGGGGGTTTGTGTCATTGAGTGTGTTTGGTGCTCTCATTGCCTTGTTGTACCACACAGAATCTTAAATGCTGTGTTGTGGTGTCTTAACTGCTAATGATGTGTGTTACTGAGTAAGTGTTTGTCCTTAAATAAACAAAGGCACAATGTTTTTAGTCACCTGAGCGTGCACTTTTTTGCTTGGACTGGTGTTGATTCACTGCTGAACTTCATTATTGGCCTTTCTTCTCAAAGATTTTATCTTATTTTTCTTCCCTTTCCTTCATTAGTGGCTTGGAACCTTATCATTGTTAAGGCCGTAGGATCACCCCAAGGGGCTCCTGTTCATGTGAGTCAGGTTGTGAGCACATTTCACCCACTGTTCTGCCTCTTGGTACTGAGTTTTAAGTTACACTTAAACTTGAACCTTTCAACTCAGCATTACGGGATATTGCAGGGAATCCTCGTGATGCTGTTTCTCCTGCAGGAACTGGACTTTGAACCTTCTGTCACTCTCTTGTCAAGCATAGCTGAATCCTTCCAATTTGTTTGCTTGGCACTGGTGCTGGGATGAGTCAAGCTGAGCCAGGGAATGGTGGATCCAATTCTGAGGCCCAGAGATCCCCTGGCAGCATTTTTGAACAGTTTCAAGCTGTGGCCTGATGTGTCCAGGAGCCACAGCAACAGTGGGGGACTGTGGAAGGGCAGAGAGCTGTGGCTCAGCAAACATTTCAAACGGGCTGGCGGGTGATGGTGGTCTTGGGGCTTCTTTGGTTTAGTTCTGTTTTCATTAACAAATTTTTCTGCTCCAGTGGGGAACCTCTCTTCTGCAAAGGCACGAGGAGTGTAAAGTGAAAGCAGCGTCTGCTGCTTGCCCTGTGTTTTGGACTTCTTCAGCAAAGCAGATTTCAGTTACGTGGTTGTAGGGTTTTTGTTTTGTTTTTTAGTTCTAATATTGTTTAAGGAAATACAACTGGTCACCAGTGTTTGCAGTGACAGCCATATATATTCTTTCTAAAAGAGGAATGTTCTTCCATGTTGGGCAAAGGAGACTTAAATATAACCAATAAAAGTCAAGTCTAACATCTGTTCAAAATGCTGGTGAATGTGGCAGCTCTGGTTTTCTAGAAATATTGAGACTTGGACAGCAAATGCGTGACAAGGATGGTGGTGTTGCCATTCTTTTCCTTCGTAATTCATTCTTTAAAAGAAATATTTCTTGCATGTGATTTTCAATGTTTCATCTACCTCTGGAGTCTGATTCTGATACGATTTTTGTCTTGTAGTTGTACTTATTGGAGACTCTGGAGTAGGGAAGAGCAACCTTCTGTCTCGATTCACTCGCAATGAGTTTAACTTGGAAAGCAAAAGCACCATTGGAGTGGAGTTTGCAACGAGGAGCATCCAGGTCGATGGGAAGACAATAAAGGCTCAAATCTGGGACACAGCAGGGCAGGAGCGATACCGAGCCATAACCTCAGCGTAAGTGGAGCCTGGGTGGCTGAGGAGAAGCTTTGGGTGAGGAGGGCAGTTTTGGGCCTTTCAGTTCCTCACCAACTGCAAACGGGGGTGTTTGTGTTTTGTCAGGTAATACCCACAATAAATGTGGTGGTGGGAAGGTTAAATATTATTCAGCCCAGAAACTTGATCTGGTGTGTTCCTGCACAGACTGATTTACTTTGCAGTGCTCTCATGACATGTAACTGGGGGCATTTCAAGTACAGAATGCAAGAACTTTGAGAGACTCATTTCCATGGAAGCAACTGATAATGGAATATCAGTGTTCCTGGTCGTTTTATCAGTGGTAACCTAAGAGCAGAAACCTTCCTGTAGTAGCCAGGAAAGTCTGCTCAGTTGTGTGCTTGTTTAATTGTTAAAAACCAGCATAGCAAAAGCTGGATTTCAGTAGAGCTGGAGGGAGTTGTGGGGTGGGAGAACACAGCCTGTTTCCTTTTGAATGCAATGCTGTGGCTCTCATTCGAAAGGAGACCAGCTGTGGTTTTCATAAAGAGAGTAGATCACGCTGACATTTTTATGACCCAGTGAGTCACTGTACAGTCTCCTTATCACTCTGGGCTGTGCCAGTGCTGCACCCACAGTGATGGGTGGGGGAGAATTTTCAGGAGCGGATCCGAGGTGGACGGTGATTATTGCACAGTCTCCTGTAGCCTCACTGTGTCTGTCTGGCTGTCCCCCTGTCCCCAGGTACTACCGAGGAGCCGTGGGGGCACTGCTGGTGTACGACATCGCCAAGCACCTCACGTATGAGAACGTGGAGCGGTGGCTGAAGGAGCTGCGGGACCACGCCGACAACAACATCGTCATCATGCTGGTGGGTAACAAGAGCGACCTGCGCCACCTCAGAGCCGTCCCCACGGACGAGGCCAGAGCTTTTGCAGGTTGGGGAACTCAGAGGAATTTCCTGCTGCTGTCTGGGGATTTGCCTACCTGGCTTGGAGAGGGTGTGGGTAGGAGGAAAAAACCTGCTGCTGCTCATGTCCCTCAGTGTCACATGTCACATTCAGTCAGGAAGGAGACCTTGTAGAACATGCATGTCATTTCAAGAACTGGCCAGAGGCACCTGAACATTTTAAACCAGATTTATTCTCTTGCCTGGGCACTCTTGGTCTTGCAGAAGCTGCCTATGGCTTTAGGTTTGAGTTTCTTGTGTGGTGGTAGCTTTGCCTTCTGCGTCCCAGCTAATCTGCAGGCCTACACAGGTGCCTGTGGCTGAACACTTTCATTAAACTGGTTTTCTGACTTTCATTATGTAATTAAGATCTGTGAACAGTAGTTCTAGTTTCTGTAAGCCTTGTTTTAGGCCCAGTTCCTTTCATCCAGGAGCGTAGCTGAGTTCCTCACAATGAAGTTTGCCGTAGCTCCGCTGACAGAGTTTATGGCCAGTGAGGATCCCTGCCTGCCGCTGGAGGAGCGTCATTCCCCGTGCTGCTCTATCCCTGTTAAATAAACTGCTGTGATATATTAGCAGGTGGGAGGTGCAGAAACTTGATGAGGTTAAAGAAAATCTAGGAAACTTTCTCACACAGTTCTTGAAACTGCAACAGATTATCCCTCTCAGTGATGCAGGAACATGTGCGGTAAAGTAGCACAGCACTGGGCTGATCCTTCTGCTTTGGAGTGAGTGGAAATTCTAATGTTGGTGTTGGGTGGTGTCACTTTCAGATCACTTAAGGGGGAAAACCCCACGACTTGTTTTACTTTCTCTTGATACCTGGGTGTCTCATCAGGAACACTACAAATACTATCTGCTACCGAAACTTTTTGGTATGGGATGGGAAACAGAGATGTGCTGTACCTCTCTAATTACGATATTTCTGTCCACACAGAGAAGAATGGTTTGTCATTTATTGAGACGTCTGCTTTAGACTCTACAAATGTGGAAGCAGCTTTCCAGACTATTCTGACAGGTGAGTCATCCAGGGCTTTGTGCTTCAAGGGGGAAGGGCAGAGGGCTGCTCAAATATGATGCAAATAGGCATTTCTTTGCCTATAAAGTGATTAAAATGTTGCTATTTAATCATTCTTCATTAGCCATAAGATTCGGAGTCCAGTTTCAAAGTGTCACAGTTGAAAGGCCAGCCTTGAACTGGGGAATGAATCCTTGTTCACTTTGATCTGCCCCAGGATTGTAGTCAGCCTGGTTTGTGTTTCAGTTTCCGTCTCCCATTACAGGGAGTGCCCAAGGGAGGGAATTGTCTCACACTGGCATCAACTGAGAACAGCCACTGTTTATCAGAGGAGAAGTCAGTCCAGTTTGTTTCCATCTTTAATGGTAACTGTAGCAGTTGCCAAGGAAAAAGGGATGAAAGAGCAGAGATCCTTCCTTGAGACACAGTGACTCCTGAGCTGCAGGAGTTGCTGTTGTTGCGTTTAGTAGTCCTGCCTGGACTTTTGGCGTGTGACATGTGACGCCAGTCAGTGCTGCATTTTTTATGCTCTGTGGATAAAGTACTTCCTTTTTGTCTAAAGCCTTGTTTAAGTAGGCAAAATTTGTTCAGGCTGAGACACTCAACTACAACAGTTTGGGGAACCTTAACTTAACCCTGGCTTGTAAAGGTGGGGTAGGAATTCACATATTGGTGTGGAAATCACTCGCTGTCACGGGGCTTTTGTATTTCTGTGCACCCTGTCAGCTGTAGCCAGGGCACACTGGGACACTGTGGCCTCTGGTTTTGGAGCTTTCATCACTCCCAGCTTTGGCAAATGCTGTAGTTTGAGTTTTCAAAACATCTGAGACACTCCTCTGTTCGCTGTGTCTCTGTTCTAGGTGTGCCAGGCAGTCTCTTGTTTTCTCCAACTGCCTCCACCATGTTCTCCAGTTGCAAATTTGAAGTCCCTCCTTCCCAGTGTAGCATGTGCCAGGCTACGTGATGTGCTTGGTATGAGCAATGGCCCCACGTCTGAGCTCTCTCCGTAGATCAGACCTTGTTGCTGTGACACTGACACCTAGTTAGTTCTGCTTTATTTTTAGCTCTTTGCCACCTAATTTAGACATTCTTTTAAAAACCTTCCGGAAAGATCCTGCTAGCCATATTGGAACATGCAGGTGAGGATAGAACTAGGAGGTTATTTACTATAGTAAAAGTATAAATCCTGTAGCATTTCTTCAATTGTTTGAAATGCTTTATGGACAGCCTGGCAGTGGTGAGAGGTGTTTGGCTGCTGGGGTATTAGCTTCCTGTGTCCATCTGTTTCTTTTTTCATCCTTAGTTGTAAGAGGCCTCTGACAGTTCAGACTGTTGTGTTCTTACCATGGGTTCCTAAGCAGTAGTGCTCCTGTGCAGATACCAGCTAAAAGTGTGTTTGTGTTAGACAAAAAAGAGCTTTTTTCCTCTTTAATTGAACCATGTGGTTCCCTTTTAACTTCAGTGTAGTCGTTCAGTTGTAATTCCAACATTGCACAAAATTGTTTCAAAAAGAAAGAAGTTCTGTTAGCTTACACCTTTGTTCCCTACATGACAAACTGCCAGGGCCAGCAGAGGGTGGATGACTAAGGAGTGGCTGAATGCAGAGGCGTTGGGATGCCTGCTGCATTTCCTGTTTTCTTCACATACCTAAAGGCAGTCCTGTCAAAATGCACATGAGTTTGGGCATGGATTCTTCAAGAGAAGGACATTGCTCACTTGAAAGTGCTAAAACCTGAGACTTCTTCCTTTATGCCCGTGTCCTTGGTAGCTCTTCTCTCAGGAACACCTTGACTTTGAGGTCAGATTTGGCCAGATGTGCTGTGTGTTGTGTAGAACAAGCAGCCTTGCTGCTCCCACTCGCTGTTTGCAGAGGGCTTGGGGCTCTCAGATGCAGGTTAGTTAATTAACTTTCATACACCAGCACTAATAAAACAACATCAAATATATCAGGCAGTGTTTATTCCCTCACGAGGTATCTGTCAGGCCGTCATAGCCAGTTTAGACTGGTCATCTCATAGTCCCCATCTCCTGCTGGCCCGTTGTGTTCTCTAAGTGACACTGGAGAGGTGGGAAGTTTCCTGTGTGCCCTGGGCTTCCTTCAGAACCATGTGACACTCAAAGGATGCAGTGCTGTTGCCATGGGAAGCACTTCACCTCTTGGGCACAGGCTAGGCTTTCTTTATCTCTCCTCACATGCTTCCAACAGTACCTTTTATTCCAGAAGTGAGTTTGGATTCTAATCCATGGAGGCTTGGGTTTTTTTTCTGATTTAATACGTCTGTAAGCAGAGCTGTCTGTAATGGGTCTAACAGGTGATTAAAACTTGCTCATGGTGGGGTCTGACAGATTCTTGAGGCTGTTGCTTTTCCATGGATGTCAGTGTTGGCTGCATGTTGCTCTGACGGTGTTTAGGATGAAGAGCTCTTGGATCTCTGGACAGGATCCTTGAGATCTTTGTTCAGGAGGGGTCAGTTCAACTGTGCTGGAAGAAGCACTTGTGCTTAATGGGCATAAGCTCTCTCCAGACAGGAGCTCCTGTTGGGGGAGATAAAGGTGCAGTAAACTGTAAACAGACCTGAGCAGCAGGTTGGCTCCATCTGGGCTGTGACTGGCACGCTAAGGAGGGCTGTTCTGGAGCACACTTCACAGCTGGCTTTTTCTCATAATGACTTGCTTTGGAGGAAAGAGGGGAGAAGTCATCTGAGGAATGTGGTTTTTGGAGTCACCCCACAGAATCCTGGTTGGTGTGTGTTTGGCAAGGCTGCCTCCAAGCTCAGTGCCTGTGGGTGGAATGCTGGCTGTCCTTGGGAGCAGAAAGCTGGGGAAGCCAGCAGGCATTGCCAGCGGCTGCGAGCAGAGCTGGCTGACAGAAGGGGCACGACAAGCTGCTGCATCAGCCCTGCTGGTATTTGCAGTGCTGGAAACTGCACCACAGACATCCCAGGCTGCTCCAGAGCCTTTCCCCCGGCTGCTGGGATCTCTCCTGAACAGTGTCGTGACCAAGGTCTGTTGCAGCCCCTCTTTCTTTCCAGCCCTCCTGAAGCTGGTGTGGTTGGGACAGTGTTGGAATTTTGTGAAGGTGCTTCCCTTGGAGGTGTAGCAGGGTCCCTGTTAAGCTTATCCACACCTGGGTTCTCAGAGTAAGGACTTTGGATAGATGGCTTTGGCCATGGGAAATGTGAATCCTTAGCACAGCGTAAGTGAGCGTGTGATCTATTGCTACAGGTGGAATACGAGATAAAAGCTCTTCTTTCTTCTCCTGTGTTATTGAGGACTTTAGAGGGGGTGTATCATACATGTGGTGGGTTTCCTGTCCTGCTGTGGATTCCAGATGAGATTTTGAGGACCTTTCCCATCTGTGACTTAGAGTAATGGTCCCTATCCAAATTCTTCTGTTCCAAGATGTCTAGACTGCCAGGGGGGATTGTTGTGCACACAAAGCTGCTTTGTATCTTCTGACAAATAAGAGACACTGGTATTATGATCCCAGCCACCCTGAGTATTCACAGCAGGATAAAGCATCCTTAAAGTAAACTGGAGTCTGCCTCCATTCCCTGCCTGGCTCTGTGCTGTCTCCGTTCCCACACTGCATTCTGCTGTGGTTTCATCTCTAAGGAATCCCGTCACCAAGGAAACAACATCAGAGAATTAACATCAAAAAATCGAGGGATTTCCTCTTTTGTTGTCTCTGTACACCTGAAAATGAATGGAACCCCAGTGCACGCTGAGCAGCCAAGGCCTGGCCCAGCTCCTCATGGGCAGTACTGTCACTTTTTCCCAGCTCTCACAGTGCAAGGCCTGTGTCTCACAGTTCCCTATTATGCAGTGATGCATTCTGCTGAATGTGCCCTTAATAAGGTCTCATTCAGCTCCTGAGCAGAGCCCAAAGTGCTGTGTCCTCATTAAAAAGGGCACATCTTCATTCGCCCAGCATTCTCTGGGTACAGCACTTCCAGTGCAGGATTGGCTGCTGGGCATT
The DNA here is from genome assembly GCA_013400655.1 of Mystacornis crossleyi. Lineage (NCBI taxonomy): Eukaryota > Metazoa > Chordata > Aves > Passeriformes > Timaliidae > Mystacornis > Mystacornis crossleyi. The sequence continues at coordinate 7,907 of VYZQ01016600.1, read as the reverse complement.
TTGCCCCAGTGAGAGCAGCTTTAGGCTGTTCCCCCTCCCCTGCCACAACAGCACAGCCCTGTGTGCTGAGTGTGCAGCTCACCAGGGAAGGGCAGGTTTTAGCATTTAGGCTGTGGCTAAACCGAGCTTTGCTCTGCGGAGGAGGGAGAAGCAGCAGGGAGCAGCAAACTTGGGACTGCTGACACTGGATTCACTTGGAGGGCTGCTGGGGAGGCCGTGGAAATGGGGATCATGGGAAGATGTTCCCAGAGTCAGAAGCGGTAGGTTGATTATCAGTAAGGGAATTGGTGCTGTTAAGATTATTTTTAAGGCTTTGGGGCTGTTTCTTGAGGGTCTTTGCTGTCAGATGAGGCTGTTACACAGAGGGCCCCCTGTGTGAGTCCTGGCTGGTGGGGTGGAGGAAGTGTGTGATATGTCAGGGACTTGTATGAACTTGTTCAGGAAATTCTCTGGGAAACTGAGAATTGCTGCTGCTGAAGGTGCTACCAGGGAATTCCCAGTAACAAAGGTGGCAAGAGGCTTTTCCTGTTGATGGGAACAGGCATTGTTCTGCACTGGGAGTGAACTGGCTGTCAACCCTGAGCACACAGCTTGTCCTGAAGGTGCAGAGCAGATCTCTCCAGCTCTGCTCCTCCCACCCCACACGCACACTCTGCTGAGCACTGCCACAGGGCCAAGCTGATCCCTGTCTGCACATTCCCACACCGGGCTGCAGGTGGCTTTAAAGGTCTGGTTTCATGGGTTTCACTTAAGTTGGGAGGTTGGTTGTGTATAAGATGGTTGGAAAGAAGAGCAAGCTCAAGAAAGCGTGAAATCAGAAAATCCTTTTACCTGTTCAGCTCTTGTTTGGTTGCCTCAATGACTTGATCTGCACCTGACTGCGTATGAAAAACGCATTTTAATGTACAGTTTGTCCCTGTCTGAGTCTGAGCTGGGGCTTCCTGTAAAACTGAGCTTTAGTAAGCTTTTATTTTTTTAATGGTTTTTAAATTTAAATTTGCAAGTGAATTCCCCATGTTCTATTTTTGGTGTCCTGTATTTCCTTTTTGGGGGTGAAGTGCTACACACGCTCTACTCTCTCTGTGCAGCTGAAGTGCTGCTGTCGCTGCTCTGAGCTTATGTGCAGCACCATCAGCCATGGCAAGTCCCAGGAACAGGGCAAGGCTCTCAGTGCAGGTGTTAATCCCATGCTCTCTGATTCCTCTCTGTTTGGAATCTCTTCATCTGGAGACCATATTTCTCATACAGCACATTTTGGAAAGGATTTCTGTGCTGCTGAAGGGGCTGAGTCTCCCCTTTTAGGCCCAGATCAACCTTTAGTGAAGATTTAACACTGCTGGGATAATAGACATGGTGGGTGTCTATCTTGAGCGAGAAGAAATTGCTCTTGCAGTCCTATTGATGCCTTAGGCATCACTATCAGGGAGAGAAATCTGGAACGGTTCCCTTTAATCCTGGAGTTGTTTGTGGATAAATCAGCAAACACATGACCACTGTCCTTGGAGCCTTAAGAACCTTCAGAAGGAATGGATGGGCTCATAGTTTCTCATTCGTAGCATGGAAATTTGTGAATTCTGTCCATTTACTGACTTTTCTCAAGGGAAGTAAACCAGTTGTTAAAAAAGTAATTTCTGTTGCAAAAGTATATTTTATTTTCTGTATCTAGAAAGCGCCACAATTGAACTTCGTGTGGAAGCTTCATTGCATTACTTACGTAATTCCAAAGCTATGCCTGGTTTCCCCCAGGTTTAACTCTTTGATAGCATTTTGCTGGTGTGCACGTACTGATCAGCTCTTTCTCCTCTTCCAGAGATCTATCGGATTGTTTCCCAGAAGCAGATGTCTGACAGACGTGAGAATGACATGTCCCCAAGCAACAACGTGGTTCCCATCCATGTCCCTCCAACCACTGAAAACAAACCAAAGATGCAGTGCTGTCAGAATATATAAATTGTCCATTCTTTCCTAAAAGGCTGTGTATATTCCCCAGGTCGAAGATTTAAATATATTTGTAATTCTTGTGGTTACATTCTTGTGTTTAGTTACTGTTTATTTCTTCTCCATGAATTTCTCCATGTCTTAAACACTTTGATTTCAGTGTTTATCAATCTCTTACTTGGATGTGGCTGCAGTATTTTCCCAAAACCGACCTGTCGGTTTGGGCTCAGTAAATTGTTTGGAACTCAACTGATCCCTTCCCAACATGATGCCCGCTAGTCAGAGCACTGACACCTTTGGAGAGCACTTGAAGATGTTATCCTGCTCCTAACAAAGCAATTACTGTCAGGTTAACGAGGAAAATCTCTCCAGGCAAGATAATCTTTCCTTGTCTTAAGGTGGTGCATTCTGCATCTAAAGCTCAACGAAGCTCAGAAGTGCAATTTTATTGTAAGTTAAATGTTTTTGGCTACATCTTCAGATTGTCAAGTGAAGTTTTATAGGATATTACAGGGGAGAAAAGAGAATTTCTTGCACACAGGCAGCAGGTTCTGGCTACCTGGGAGTGAGGTGCTGTGGTTTGTCACCTGCTGCAGAGGGGTTGATGTGAGGCAGAGCTGCTGGGACCCCATGGAGGTGCCCCTTGTGAAGGAAGTGAACGCAGGAGCCGCATCCCTGAGGAAGGGTCACTCCAGCTCTGGAACTTGCAGCATCTTTGTGCTGCCTGAGGCTTGGCCTTCACAGTGCTGGTGGTATCAGGATTTGAGGATGCCTTTTTTTCTTTCACGGGACACAGACTTGAAGGGTGTTTTCACGTATTACATACCACATCTATTAATGCATGCCACATATATTAATATATTCAAGTGCTTGAGTTGATGAATGAATAACTTCCACTACCTGGCCTTAGTTTTCAGTTCTGGTTGATCCAGTATTTTTAAATTATTCCAGTGGTTTGCTGTATGTTCTTCAACAAAACCCTCTGGAGTAGTTTTCTTACTGGATGTTCCTCCTGTGGTCTGTTGCTCGGTACCAATCCAGTCCAATCTGCTTGTTCAGGGATACATGAACTGTGCCTTCTGTCACTGCACGTCACTCGCTCTGCGCTGTTCCTAAACACGCCTGACGCTGGCATTGGGGGCCACAGCCACTGCATTCCCACAGGATTCAAAGGAACTCTCTGTTGTGCAAATGCTTGCAGTTATTTGTACAGTTACAGGGAAGTAATTGTTTGTAGAGGATGCTTCTCAAAGTCTGATATGACCCACTTGGAACATCCAGATGTGGTTGGCACTTCCAGCTGTGTTCTGTTCCCAACCTTTCTGTCTCGCAGTGCTCATGATGTGTGAGGCACACGGAAGGCATTGCTGTAGTCGGTCACTTCTTGTTTTTTACTCCGTTTCTCCTCCTGGTATTAGTTCTGAAGATGCTATTTTGATCTGTTTGTAAATTACTTTGTATTTTATGCATGTACTGTACTTTGATTTATTATTTTTTTAGATTGATTTAAAATATATTCATCCATGATTCTAATAAAGAATTACAGGGGACGACTCACTGTGGTGTTGGGTGCACTTTTTGGAAGAGCTGGGATTTGACCTGAAGGTTTTTTACCTAGGAGCTGCTTGCAACAGGCAGTGAGAAGGCACGGAAGTGGAAGTGCCCCCAGCAAAAGGAACTGAAAGGGTTGTGTAGCACAGTTGGCTTCCCTGAGGGCAGCTCTGAGCTTCCTGGGGCTGCTGCAGTTTATAGCCAGGGCACTTTGGCAGCTTCAGGAAGCTTTGAAGCTTAGAAAATTCTGTGTGTGCATTCCACTCTAACGTGTGAATAACTTGAACAAACGTGGTTTTTTTCCCCACATTGCCACCAGGAAGAAAATCCAGTGGGAGACAAACTCCTGCCTTCTGCAGCAACTGATGGAAGCTTTGGATTCCTCTGCGGTGTCCTGATGAAGAGGTGCCTGTGCGCACCAACGGGGCAGCACTGGTGGCCCTGGGGATGGGTCTGAGGGTGACATGTGAGGCCAGGCCCTCGCTCACTGCAGCAGCTGTTCTTGCAGCACGTTCTCTGCCCAGACTGGAGCAGATTTTGGAATTAATCAATTTATCTGTGGCAGCCAAGTTCTAAATTTGTCAGCTGGAAGTGCAGGATGAGTTTCACTGTGCCTCCTTTTCTCATTCCTATAAGCAGGTGACAAGACTTCGCTGTCACATCAGTCTGGATTTTGTGTGGTTTTAGGCAAAACTTCCTCCTGCAGCAGATGGAATTGCAGTGCAGATGGTGGGAGCACAAACCACTGTGGGAGGCTGAGGACTTCTAAAGCAAAATCCAGTGGGGTCTGTACAGAGAGAGAACTCACCTGGGAAATCCTTTGCCTCCTGTTCTGGGGTCTGTGCTGTGTTTGCCTAAGGACTGCAGGGCCCTGGCAGTGGATCCTGGCCTGGGCTGGGTGACACTCCTGGGACAGGAAGGTGCTTCCCAAGGTGTTTTGGGAGAGACAATGCAAGTCATTACTCCATCTGAATGCTTTCCAGTGGGGGATTGTCCTGTTCAGCTGCTGATTAATCATTCTGTTCCATAATTGGCACTACTTTGTGTACTGAAGTGTCTCCTCCCTGCTAATGGGAGACAGCTGATGGTAGCAGACACTGTTTGGGCCCTGGAAGGAGCTTTCTGAGATTCTGGAAATTCCATATAATGCTTCAAAATGGGTTTTGCTTGCCAAAAGCTTTTGCTGTCATTTACATATTTGCAAGGCCAACTTTTAACAATTATTCAGTTAGCATCAGTGGTTCCTGTCTTTGACAGGAGTTGAGCTTCTGACTCTTAAGCAGAAAGGACATGGAACTGTTCTGATTTAAAGACCTTTTTATTAAGCTGGAATTACTTATTCTATCAGTTCAGACCTGATGAATTTCCAGCCTTAAATAGCTTATTGAGTGTGGCTTGTCAAATAAGAAGATTACATGCTGGGCTTTAGTTAACAAGATTTTTAGAAATATGAAGCACAAATATTGAAAAGCTTCAGCATGTAGCAGAGGCTGCGTTGCCTGGGACTCATTAATTCTGAAGGTGTTCCTGGTGCAAATCTGTGCTTGTGATTTATTGATTGGGCTCCCTGGGAGCTGCTGGGCTGCCTTGTGTCCTGTCCCATCGCTGCTGGGTGACCGTGGGTCCTCTGGTGCCCACCCAAAGGCCTGGGAACCTGCGAGTGGCCCAGGGCACTGTCACCACACATGGTGGGTGTGCAGGGGCTCTTCCAGCTGGGATTGTGCATTCCCAGGAGTCTCACTGAGGTCAAACTGCCGAGGAACTGGGAGAAGGGTGTGCAGAGCCACTTACCTTTGGTTTACTCCAACTTGGAACAACAGCATTGGGTTTTCTGAGCAATCCTGCCAGTTCTGTCCCAGCCTGGTGCCTGGGGGATTTTGGCTGAGGGGAGCAGCCACATCACCTGGAGAGCTCAGATCTGTGCAGGGCTGGAAGTTTTGCTCTGCAAATGAGTACGCTGGAGAACTACACATTGAGAGAAATTTGATTTATTTCGTACAAGGTAGGATACCTTTGCACAGTGAACAAATATATTACAAATCTGTCTTGCCTTAAAAAAGTATTGCCATTTTGGTGCCTGTTTCCTAAGCTAACGCTGATATACAAGAAGGTACTTTTTTTTTGTTGGTTTTGTTGGTTTTTTTTTTTTTCCTCTGAAGTTCTGTGCACATCGTTGAAGTTGGTTTCAAAATCCTGCTTTGAAAAAAACCCAAACCAAACAACTGAGCACATCTCTGCTCTCTGGAGTCTCATTGCAAACTACAGCAATACACAAACATGGGTCAGGCCAGCAGCTGGGGCTGTTCGTGCTGGGTGCCAAGGTGGGTCTTAATGAGAGTATTCCTTATCCAACCGCCTTTCTTTTGATATTTTTGAGGTAAGTCTTTCCATTCATGTACTTAAAATATATTCCTACTGGGCCTACAAAATAATTGTTTCCTTACATCTCAAATAAGGCTTTCCTGGAAAACAAAATTGCTATTGCTGATTGGCCACAGCCCCCATGCACACATGCAGCATTTGGGAAACCTCGTGGGCAGGATCCTGTGACTTGGACAGCGGCTGCTCTGGGAGCCTGGGGGTGTCCAGGCTCAGGCTGGGGGTTCAGAGCCAGCCTGACTGCCTGGAGAGTCCTGGCTCCAGGAGCAGGATGCCCTGGGCCAGGGGCTTTGATCTCAGGCATGAGGGCTGAGCCCATCTGTGGGGACATGGCTGGGCCCCACCGTGGTGCTCTGAGTGATCCAGGAGTGTTTCCAGAGCCAGGATCCAGCCACTGCCCCCAAGCTGGAGGGCTCCTCTTCCCAGTCCCAGAACCCAGCAGGTCACACCTGGGATCATGCTGAGAGCAAACCCACGGGGCTGGTGTTGTCCTCTTCTGCTTCCATCAGACTGGCGAATGTGCAACAGAATATTTTTTATATACAAAAGGCAATCAACTTGCTACTTCCATGTTTGCCCAATAAAATTACATACTTAGAGTCAATACTACTTCATGCTCAAAATCTACAAGGAACTAATGGCAAGTACTCTACTTTTCTAGGTCAATAGAGATCATAAATTAAAAAAAAAAATATGGTGGCTCAGCCCAAAATTTTACCATGGGTCAGACCCTTGATAATTACTTCACAAACAGCTGCTGAAAAAGAAAACCCAGTTTCAGCTTCATTTAATGACATTTCAGGTAGAATCATCAATGGATAAAGTTGCACTACATGGTAATGCACATCAGATTAAGAGGTGTCATCTGTGGCATGCTGACAAGTGAATCATGAGGAGATGGTTTGGAAAGATGGGAGACAGAAGCTGATGTGGCTCAGCTCTGGGAAAGGAAATGAAACCAGGGCTGGTCTGTGCAAACCTGCAGTGTCCTGGCGCAGGAATTGGAGGGGCAGCATTTTAAACTGCCTGACAGATCTGCTGGATTTAGCTACCAAAAGAGAAGCTGCATAAGGAAAATCAAACCCTACCTGTGCCAATCATAAGTGTGGTAAGATGGGTGTGAGACTCATTGTGGGAACTCCGTTCATTAGCAAAGATCAGGGGACATTTGGAAAGACTTTAAAAACTGCACAGAAGGTGTCTGTGTTAATATTCCTCAGCTCAAATTATCTGGTGCTGAATATAGAGATGACAATGCTAATTACCAAGCATGATCTGCACAGGTTGCACATGGTGATGACAGTAAATGAGCTTTCCAGACAGTGAAATGACAAGATTCCCTGCTCTCGTTCAGAAAAATGTCCATTCGCATGACAAAGATGAAAATAAATTCCAGTGTATTCCTAGTCACCTTGTTCCTAACAGTAAAAGGTTTCTTGATGCAGTTGGTAGAAATGTACCCCTTGAAGTCCTTCTACTTAGCATGTTTTTGTGGTTTTATTTTACAGCAAAGCCAGGGTTAGAACACACACCACGGAGAGTTTTTGCCTGGAGCATGAAGACACCTTCCTGGGGTGATGTACTCCAGTCCCACGTGGATGAGGCTCTGTTTAGTTCCAGGTGCCCATATAAAAATGTCTTTATAAATAACATCATGCAGCAGCAGTCGGCCCAAGCTGATGTCGTGTTAGGTCCTTGCCAGTCTGCAGTCCCTCAGCAGCACAGGAAAGGAAGGAATGGCTTCTCCTCTGCTTCCTCACAGTCTGTGTTGGCAGTACAGTGCCCAGTGAAGTCCATCCCTCTAAGACTGCTTGTCCCAAGAAAGCCCGTGTGTTGGGCTGTGCCGGACGGGGAGCAGGTCGTAGTGACCAGGAATGTGACTGTTCCTAGGCAGGTCATATGGATTCTGGAGGTAACTGGCACTCCGACTGCGGGCGTCTTGGACTATGCTGACAGTGGGCTCTGGGGGAGCAAGGAAAACTCGGTTGTGGTGGCCAGCAGCAGTCCCAAAACTCCTGATCCTTGTGGGCCCCTTCCAG
>VYZQ01016595.1:0-13852 GCA_013400655.1 Mystacornis crossleyi | reverse complement strand
GTCCCTCACGTTCCTCACACGGTTGTTTCTCATCTCCTGCACCTCTGCTCACCCCTGTTTTGTCTGCCCCTCACAGAATGATTTCCCTTTCTCCCTTCCCCTTGTCTCCCTCTGTCACCTCCTCGCAGGAATCCTGTCACCTCTCAAGGAGCTTTTTTCCAAAAGGATTCATGAGCGAGCAGGTATGTCCCTTAAAATCCATACCTCTGGATTTATCTGTGTACCAAGGATCCCAGAGGGTGTAAAGCAAAAGGGTTGCAACACCTCAGTATGTGTGGAAAAAAGGGGATCCAAAGGAAACTGATCCTTGTTCCTCAGCCTAATTTCACCCTCAGTTCCCTCAGACCTCTCCCTGAGGCCGTTCAGAGGCACAAAGTGTCACAGGCAGCTGTACCTGGATGTTCAGCAAAGGACGTGCTGCTGAGACAAATCATGTTAATGAGAGACGTGGTGATAAATGTTAAATAGTTTTAGTGGATAATTGCTGTGGGGATTCCCATTGCAAGTGTCTGCTTTTCATGGAACAGTGACTCTTCGCAACCGAGCAGAGATGGAGCTCTGCGCATTTATTTACCTGTTTGATCAGATTAAATTATTTAATATATTACTGCATTATAACAGATGTGCTGTGCTACTGCAAGAAAAGCCTATTCAGAGGTGGAGTAAAACGAGATCCACCACCAGTGCTTTATATCCTATTACATCTGGTTGGGAAGAAGCATTTTTTTCCATGTAATGGATGACCACTCTGCATAGGACCCACGCAAAGCCCTTTTGTAGCACTGATTCAGCAGTGTGAGCACTCACACCATTGTGCAGCTTGTTTTTGAGGCCAGCTCAGTTGACACAGGGTTCAGGTAAGTTCAAACAAGCAGTAATTCAGAGATCTGTGTGATAGCTCTGTGCACTGTTTGGTAGGACATCCCTGCTATTCATGTGTTGGAGAGCAGAAGAGTCTCCAGGCTTGGTTTTATTCTAGAAACAGATATTATTTGCCTCTGTGCTGCAGTAATTTTTGAACAGGGAGAGTGTGCAGAGCTGTTGTCAAAGGTTTTTATGAGGGAGAAGCTTCATGGGCATCTGTTATTTTTGGTCAAGACGTGACAGAGAGAACAATGGCTGCAGACAGACCCTGATCCTCCCATGGGAGGATGAGGGAAGTCTAAGAGAGGGAGTGCTGAGATTGGAAGATTTCATGGCAGGTGGGACATGGCAGCTGAGTTCTGGCGGGGGAGATAAGCCAGGCTCCCGAAGGTTCCTTGGAGCAAAGGAAAAGCTGCTGGGGTTGGATTAGTCACAACATTTCATGGGGAGACAGGCACGGGTGTTGTTGTTTTGTTACCAGAGTGGGAGTTTTGCATTGTTTTCATTCATCCACATGTGACAGGAACAGAGGGAGAGAAACACAAAGTGTGTGTGTGTATTTTAGTGGGAGTAATATTCCACCAAAAAAACTCCAAATTCCATCTTTAGATCCTGTGATACTATCACGGTGCTGGTTGAGGATCCTCCACAAAATCAACACAAACGGCAGAGTCAAAAGGGATGTTCCCTTCATAAGCAAAGTGAAGGACATCAGCAGAAGGGGGTTGCAGTGTTTTCCAGAGGCTTGGATGTACCTTTTCTCCAGACGGCTGTTTCACAGGCTCGGTAACCCCAGGCTGAGAATTCTCTGTCTGCAGCTCTCCCGTGCTCTTTCCAAGGCCTCCTGGACTGCTTTATCCCAGAGGAATGAGGCTGCCACAGTAGCTCCCACATGGAGAATCCGTGTTTGATAAGGCTGTGGATTCAATCCACTGCCTTGGGATGCAAGCCAAGGCCTTTTATTGGAATGAGGAGCTGACTCAGAGCCAGGAGAGGCGAGTGAAGCTCTGGAGGCTTCCATGGCAGGTGAGGCACTGAATGAGGTATGTGGCCACATTATTCCCTGGCAGGGCCTGTGTTTTTCCCTTGGACAGTTTCTCCCAGGAAGTATCCTGATCCATGTGGTTTTCTGTGAGAAGTAACCTGAGCTGCCCCCAGTGAAAACAGCCCCCTTGGCTCGGACCTGCACATTGTGCAGATGTTTTGGAAATCCTCCTTTTAGCCACATCTGTGTGAAGACTTCCCAAGCTGAGAAGAAGGGATATTCACCATTTTATAGTTATTGATGTGCTTATTTGGAGTTCTTCTGGATTCTATTGACTTGACAATTCAAATTTAAAAAGCGGTTATTGAATTAATGCAATGGAATAAAAGTGAGAAATGTGCCCTGTCCTGCCTCAGTGCAGGTAAATAAAATAATTACTGGTATGTAATTTCCTAAATTATTTGAAGTGCCTTCCATTCAGGAATTAATGGAATGCTAATATAGCCTCCTACATTGAATTTTCAGTACTAGGGCTGTACTGGATGCAGAAGACTCCATGCAGTTTGCCTGGCATCTGCTGCGGAAGATGTTGTGTAATGCAATGAAAAAAATATAATATTTGTGTTCTGCCTGTCACCAACAAATGTCAGCCACTGCAACTTCAGTGTGCAGTCAGAGGGGTACAGCAGCAACTACAAAGAAGTCTTGGACTACTTTATGGGAAGACTTAAAAAATAGACCAGAATAACTTTGTGACACAGATCATCAAGCTGAAGGAGTAAAATCCTCAACTTGTAAATAGGCTCCTACAGAAAACCGCTCTTTTGCTTCCATTCTTTGCATTTTTCTCGTTATTTTTGGGCAGATATTGAGCATTCTTTGAGCTGCTGTGGTTGCCTCTGCCTCTGGTGGCAGGATTTGGGGATCAGCTCCTTCCTGTGCAGGTCTCCTGTGTCCTTGTGCTCCTCTGGACATCACAGACACTGAGATTTAGCAGAAGATGCTCGTGGTCTGTGGGCAAAAATTCACTCCTGTGAGCTGCAAATGGAAATTCCCTGCTCCTGCTTGGAATTTGCCTATTATGTAAAGGGATTTAAAGCAACATTGTCTCACCCTTCAGTTTAATTTTACATTAACAGCTATAATATGTGGGGAGCACTCTTTTCATCCCAAGGCTTTGCTGTGCATCTTCCTGTTCATTTAGAAACGACGCTTTCAGTTTCAGTGACCATTGTGGCACTAAGAAATGTGTGAAAAAAGAAAAACAAGTTGCTATTTTTATGTGGTCTGCACTAACCAGATTTGCAGACCCTGAATCCTGGCTCCTCTGCCTGGTACTTGTTATTTAGGGAGCCCAAATGCCATCATTAATAAGGCCACTACCCAAGCAATATTGGCATTTCTTGGCACATTGTCTGGGATTAAAAAATACAGTTTCTCCAAGTAAAACTGAGAAAGGACTGAAGTGGGAAAAAAAATCAGTGTTTGACAGAGGAGAAGGAAGAAACTCTTCTTGAAATAAAATCATTCCAAACCTCAGAAATTTATTTTAACTGCGAAGGGAAATATTCATATTTTTCTCATTTAGAAGAGCAATAATTGCTGAAGATTGCAAGGTGGGTTTGAGGGAGAAAGAACAAATAGAAAGATACTTTCATTTAAATGAATAAGGATTATAGGAAACAAGAGTATGAATCACTCCCTTGCAAACATGGCCTTACTTAAATTGGACAGGAAACAAATGTAAATTATGGAATCATAACAAAAATGCTGAAATGTTTTCTCAGAGACAACTCAAGGCAGTGCTGTGACACACACCTGGCCCATCTCAATGGAGACTCCCCCTGCAGTCCCAGAATCAGGGAATTCTGGAATGGTTTGGGTTGAAAGAGACCTTAAAGTCCATTCCATTCCACCCCCTGCCATGGGCTGGGACACCTTCCACTATCCCAGGTTGCTCCAAGCCACGTCCAGCCTGGCCTTGGACCCTTCCAGGGATGGGGCAGCCACAGTTTTCCGTTCAGGCTCTTCCACTGTTGAATAGTCATTACCTTTAGGGAGTTTCCTAATCCCTAACTGAACCTGTGCTACTGCAGTTTCACCCTTTCCATTTACTTGCCCAGCGGTTGCAGGCACAGAGAACATTTTATTTCCTCCTTCTCCTGTTGTCTTCACCCATGAGGGCTGTGAGCACAGCTCCTCTCCATCACCTCTGAAAGAATCCCTGTCCTTTCAAACTTTCTCTGCAGGCCATGGACTCTGGAAGCCTGATCTTTCCTCTGGGCTTTCCTGCAACCTGTCCACATCTCCCTTGAGGTGCTGGCATTTAACAGTGCTCTCCCTAATCTCAGGTCTCATTTTCTTACTCAGGTAGTCTTCTCTGGAGGGAAATACCTAATGCTGCCCATCACTGAGGAAGAGTGGTTGGGATCTGAGCAGATCCCTGAGTGGTTGTCCTGAATTTCTGAATCTCGAATGTCTCAGAAGACTCATTATTACTATCCAAAAATAGGTAGGTTTAAATACATCTATTCTGTGCTGTTTTAAAATTCAACCTCTCTGAAAACTGGTGCAGTAACACAAGGGATAAATAAATGGAAAAAAAAAAAAGCTCCAATATTCTGCTCAATATTGTAAACATATAAACACAACAAGGTGGCATGTCTGGCTTCAGATTTACCCCATCTTTTACTTGAATTTTATTTAAAACCCTTGGAAAGAAAATGTGTCATGAGCTGGTTTTCCCTTAGCCTATCAAGAAATAATTTGAGTGTCTACATATGTATTTCAAGAATTTTCTCTAATTTCCCACGTGAATTGGTTGAAATGCTAATCCTGCAATCCCTGTGTTTGAGGGGTTCCCTCAAACAGGGATTGGTTCAAACACAGCCAAAATTCCTGTTACTTCACACTGAACAAGAGCTGCAATGGCCAAATTCCAGACCTGATATCCTTGGAAAAGCTCTCTCTCCCCACCTGGATCGCTCCATGCATGCATTGGTCAAAGCTGAGATTTGGGCAGAGCTTTACAGAATATTTATTAAAAATCTTCAATCCAAATCAGAATAAAAAGATGAAATGCTGACATTTGCAGTGTAACATTTCAAGGGGAAAAGTGGATTTTGGGACAATTCTCCTGTCCAGGGCCAGGTTGGACGGGGGCTTGGAGCAACCTGGGATGGTGGAAGGTGCCCCTGGAGAGTCTGAACAAACAGGACACCAAAGAAAAGAGGCAAAGAAGGACTTAAAATGAAGATTATAAATGAAGTGTCTTTTGAACTTTCATCATCTTTGTCTTTTACTTGCAATTCATAAATCAGTTCCAAGACTGTGCATTCCTAATTAGCAGGTTTGCACAGGCACTGCAGCTCCACCAACCCTTTTTCCTGACAAAAGGAAGGCAGGGCAGTGAATCCCTGGCCCGAGCAAATGTTAGTCTGTGCTGATTTTCTCTTCAGTGGTGACAGGCATTCAAAACAAAGCTAAAACTGAAAGCCACTAATTGAGAACTGAAGCCAAGCTGTGCAAAGCGGAATAAGTGGAATGGTTTTCCACTGGGAAGAACAATTTTGCTCTCTGTGTGGTGCTGTCTTGCAGCTCTAAGTGCCCCCATCTCCAAAGGTGCTCTTCCCATAGAGCCTTCTTCCCCTTCCTTTCTTTCCTGCAGCATTTCTCTTGTTATTTCCAGTATCCCTTTCCTCTATTTCTAGCCAAGAATGTACTTTTAAAAGAAGAGTAATAACTATTACACAATAAAGTCCCAGCAAGTGAACAAGTTGACAGGATATAAATATGAGGGAAACAAACAGAAGAGGCTGGCGATGTGTTCTGTGGTTTGGGATGCTGCTGATTTATGGGAGAGGTGCAGTCCTCTTATGCTCTCTCTGACTCACCTATTTTTCCTTATTTTCCTTCCAGCCAGATGGCACAAACCAGGAAAGGCCAAATAATTCATCATTCCACATTTGGGCTGGACTGGCCCCTGGGTGAAGCCAGGATGGTTGAAAATCTTCTCAGGCTGCTACAGGTAGGAGAGTTCCTTCATTTCTGATGTGGTAGAGGTGAGTTTATGGTGCTGCAGTGGAATGTCCTCTGCTTATAAAATCCTGGTCCTGACAGGGAGTAGGAATTGTTTTATAAACCTTCACTTTATGCTTAACAACAGCACAGAGTTTCTTTAAAAAGAACATCACAAGCAGCCTACAGAGAAACCAGGAAGAACTAAACTTCCACTAAAATAAACCCACAAACAATCAATTAATCAACAGGAGAACCAGAGCAGTGCTGTCACTCGCCCAAAGCCACCAGCATCACCCCCTTCATGAGATTATCATTTCCCAGACAGGTGACAACAGCCTGGGCCTCCTCCTGCAGCACAGGCACCACATTATGTGTGCTGGGCTCCATTCTGTTATCATGTGGCTCTTGACTGGGACTGACAAACACATCAAAAAAGCCATTTTTTAAGGCTTGATTACCCAGTCTGCCCAGGCTTGGGGTGGTGGCAATTGAATGACATGAAAAGTTGAAGCTCAGGGTGACAGGATGGGAAGAGAGATAGAAATTCTAATGAGAATTATAAATCCCCAGGAGCAGCTGCACTGCCTGGCTCACACTGGGACACCCTTCTCAGGCACTTGTGAAATCAGCAGCTATTTCAAGGGAGCCCAAACCACACAATTTGTGCTGTTATTTGTATTATTTTAATTATATTTGTTATTCAAGCTGTCAGGCAGTTTGGGGATTAATGGGTTGTCTGTGTTAGAAGGCAGTTACAGGATGAAGTGAGACATTGCCTTGATGAAGTTCTGTTTAATTACAAAGCAGGCAAGTCTTTCCTGGAGTGCTGGATTAAACAAACCACACATTTTTATGCACAGTGCTTTGACCAAAGCCAGGATTCGAACAAAAAACCCTCAACCCTCTCGAAGTTTCTCTTGCATCAGCAGCCTCCAAAAGCAGTTTTCCTTTTTCTCCCTCTGTGTCCCTGCTCTGGGCATGTGTTTGGCTTTTTTCTCTCCCACAAACACAAAGCTCCAGGTTTCCAGTTGCCTTTTTGCACTTTGTCAGGCCCCAGGGAAGCCATGCGGGCGATGTGCAGTGCACAGGGGCTCTGCCACGTGCCTCTCCTTTGAGCAAGAGCTGCTGTGCTTTCAGTTCCCTGATTCCACAGGGGCATTTGTTCAGTTTTTTTGTGTTCTCTTGAAGGAAAAATTCTGGTTCCCCACTGTGGATGCAAAAAGACTGCAAAGCAAGGATTTCTTTCTTGCCGCTCCCCCGTGTGAAATTTCTCTTTCTCACAGAAGCTATCAGTAGGATTTTGTAAACTATAGACACCTGCAAATTGTTTTGTACAAGCAGAAAAAATATTTTCAATATAGTTTCGACCAATCACCCCAGAGGGGTGGTTAGAAAATTGACCAATTAAACTATGAGAAGATTATCCCATAAAAGAGCTGTTAATAATTAAATAAAAGAGTCTCGCTGCATAATTCCTGCCTGCTGCCTCTCTCTCTCCTCCGCTCCGCCTCGGGAAACGGGATAAACGATACAACACCCGGCCAATTTCTATGAAATTCCACAAAAGAGATCTTCCTTCCAGCTCAGCAGGACACTCACACCAGGAATTTGAATGGTGACATCATTTTGAGGGTGCATCACTGTTTTTAGGGCTTCATTCTGAAAAATGCCCTTCCTCCCTTGTGAACCAAGGGCTGCTTTTGTACATTTTATCTTGGGTTTTATTTCCTCTTGTGAAAATGGCCATTTTGAACAATAGGATCCCATATACAGCACATGGTGATACTTGAAAGCCTTAATTTTAAAAACAGTCACATCCTAAGGCATCTGTCAGGCCAGTGGAAAACCTCTACATCCAGTAGGACTGACAACATAGATGAAGATGAAATTCCTGCTGGTTTAATCTTTATTTTCTCCATGAGATTTAGAGCCTTTCCTTGTGCTCCTTGGGGTGGTTCTCTGCATCCCACTGACTTGTTCCAGTGGATTGGAGAAACCATTTTACCTTTGTGTGGTTTCTTGGTGTTTTAATGGCAGTTTTTTTACCTGTGCTGGGTGGCACAAAGTGCTCAGCAGATGTAAAATCTGAGAAGCTGGGTATGACCATCATTAAAACCAATCTGCAGGCAAAGCACCAGGAACTGCTAATTGGGCAACTGCAGAAACACACAATGGCTCCAGAGTCTCTGAATCTTGGAGCTCTGCTGCCCTGTACAAATAAAACAGCCTAAATTCTGCAAAAAATGACATTGAAACTGATAAATAGGACTATGAGAACATTTATTCTTCGTGCCACCTGTGCCAGTCTTCAACACAACACAACATTCGTATTTTTTAATCTGAAATGTTGATATGATCTCATAGAACAAGATTAGATTAATGGATCAGGTCCCCTCTCAGTGTCAGCCAAGCAGAGCCTGCTTCTTCTTTTATGTACTTTAGAAAATGGACATAAATTTTACATTTTCTGAAGTCGAAAACACTTCTTGAGACCAGACATGAGAAAGTATTTCTGCCTTCTGCACTATGTGAGCACAGACCTCACTGAAAATAAGTTACTTGCTCAGGATCACAGAGAAAATCAATATTGCTGAGGAAAAAGACATTGAATTTCTTTCATCTCAAGTCCTATTTTCACTACTGTGCCTCCTCTCTCCTCATCATTATTACAACTAATAAGTGTTTATGTCTGGTGGAGTGTGAACCATGCTTATGTCAGAGAAGCTGCTGGCTCTGTGTGCAATCCATCATGCTAAGTCATTTCCCCCGAGATAAACACTCAAATAATGGGGAAAAAAATAGATAAAATGAGCCCAAACAAGCCAGCCAGCTGACAAAAGTGGGGGTTTTGACTGATATCTGGGAGAGGGTTAAGACTGCTCTGGTCTAAACATTCTGAACAACAAAGAAATAATTAAAAAGTAACTAAATAAAGAAAAATGTCCTGGTTGTTCCTTGGCACCCATGTCAAATTCCACATGCAACCATCCCAGACCCACCCTCTGCAGTGACTCAGCCACTGCCTGGCTTTGCTCAACCCGTGGCTTCCAGAACAAAACACAGGAAGGACTATTATGAATAAGATCCTTATAAAAATAAGGATTTAATTGCTTTAATTGCTTAAGCAATGAGTTGTCAAGTGCTTAGTGCAGCCTGCAATGCAGGAGAACTGGAGAAATCAAATTAACAGGTAAATAGTGGCTGGGAATTTCAGTTCCTGTTCCCAAACCAGGATTGGGAGCAGGAGCTCTTTATGCTGTATCCATAGGATTGGCATTTATTTGATTATTCTTTATTGAGCTCGTGGGAACATTCAGAGTGACTTTTTTTGCAACAATTCCGAACTCTGAGGAGAGAGAGGGCGGGATCAGGTGGGATATGCTGGGAGAAAAAGCTTCAGCCTCTCCTTCACAAGGCACATCCTCCAGCACCGGTGAACTGAGCAGCCAGCCACGGGGAATTCGGCAAATTTTCCTCACCACCTGGCTCAAAAGGTGTGGCAGTCCCACGAAAGCACCTTCACACTCCAGCCAGAGCATCTTCTCTTAAAGTTAAACCCAAGAGTGTCACAGCTGAAATGCCAGAGGTAACTGTTCTCTACAAACCCGGCACTGGACAGGACTTTGTCTTGCAGATCAGCCTCAGTTTCTCCTGAGGATCCTGGTCCCAGAAGGATCCTCACTCCAGAGGCAAAGGCAGTGTCTGCCTCCCTGAGCCCACTGCCCGCCGTGGCCGCTGGACAGAGCCTCACCGGGCTGGAACTGCAGCCACCACGTCACTGCACAGCTGCCAGGTAAAAATAGGTGCCTGGAGATAACAAAGCATCACATCTTATTATCAATTCCCCAGGAAAGCCAACATCCCTCTCTCTTTCCTCTCCAAAGGATGCTTTATTATAATTACACATCACTTTATTAGGCAGCTGAAGCAAAGAGCACATTTGATGCTAATGAAGTGCTACTGTGGTTGAGTCTGTCACTATTTTTGGAGCTGCACATCTCCGGCACTTTTCATTGGGTGATGGAGGCTTTGGATGTCTCTGGCTTCTTCTGTGGGGGCTGCCCAGGAAAAAGCAGTGACTCAGCGAGCCCAGGCTGCAGAACTGTTCACATGCTGGGAAAGGGAAACGCTGGGCACAGCCAGAACACACACAAAGGCTCTTTATGTGCTGCAAGTGGTGCTCAGGTAGCGGCCGGCATTATCTGGATCGAAAAATCCCTCTGTGCCAGTCACCTGGACAGGCCTCGTTTTTCCTGTTTGCCATCCCTCACCCTGCAGCTTGTCAGAAGAGAAGGCAGATTTCACAGAACTGAGGGAAAATATTTGGGAGGTGGGAGACAGACACATCACAGCTGATCACTGGCTGCCTCTCCTTATGGAAGACGAAGGTTTTGCCATCTCCATTTCCTGCAGCGAGGCCTGAGGAGCTGCTCAGCCTCGGGAAGGCAGGATTTGGTGTTCCAATTTTCCCTGCTCCCACATCCCTTGCTGTGACACTGGCATCCAGCTGGGCCAGTGACTCAGCTCGGGGACTGACAGGAGCAGAGAGATTCCGCCCTCCCTTCCTCCCTCGCCACCTTGCAGGGTGTGTCGCTGTCACCACCTCGTCACACGGGTGACAGGGACAGGGCAGTGGCAGCACGTGAGGCCATTGTTCCAGACCAGCATCTATTGATAACCAACGCCCATTTCCCAATCACTTCCTGACAGCACACAGGGCAGACAGAGCCTGCCCTCCCAGCAAACAAGGTTAATGGTTCCAGGTGTCCCCTGATCCACAAAGGAGGAATGTGTCAGAGCAACCAGGAATTCCAGAGAACACCGCTGGACCTCCACACCCGACTGGTTTTGGGGCTATTTTGTTACTGCAATTTGCCCACTCCCAGAGGGAAGGGAATGACTGGAGCTTTAATACCTCCTGCAGTTTTCCCTCCAGAGCACAAGCGTGTGAGTGAATTTGGGGTTGCAGACTACAATACCCCATGCTCATACAAGCTCTTCTGATTCTACTTGCTGGATGGGGCTTTTCCCATTTCAGGCTTCCCACATGCAATTTTTAATTTAAGTGAACTTTCTAAGCATATTTGGTTAAGATTTTTCTTAGACCCACCTTAGCAGTAGCAGGGAGATGTGTGCAACCCTTCTCTATCTTTTTAGAGTTGATTTATGTCAACAGGCCATTCCCAGAACTGCAGGAAAAACTCCCCTTTCACTTAAAAACCTCTGACTAAACCCATTATCCACCAAACCACACACAAGAGAAGATGTAAACAATCACAGACAAAACTCCAGTGGCAGGCAAAGAACAAAGAACACAGGGTAGAACACAGCACAGGGCAAGAGACACCTCCCAGCCAGGCCAGGAATTCCGCACTGGGACACAGGCAGCTCACTGCCTCCCTCTGCTGAGCCTCACTGATATTTCAGAGACAATTCCAGGCTGGTTTAGCTTGGAAGGGACCTTACAGCTCATCCTGTTCTGACTCCTGCCACTTCCACTAGCCCAGGTTGCTCCAAGCCCTGGCCTTGGACACTTCCAGGGATGGGGCAGCCACAGCTTCTCTGGGCACCCTGTGCCAGGGCCTCCCCACCCACACAGAAGAATTTCTCCCCAGTATCCCATCATCCAACCCTGCCTCGGACAGCGCGCAGCCATTCCCCCTTGTCCTGTCACCCCATCCCTTGTCCCAGGTCCCCCCCCCAGCTCTCTTGGAGCCTCTTTAGACACTGCAAGGGGCTTTGAAAGGTTCCCCTGGAGCCCTCCCTTCTCCAGACGAACACCCCCAGCTCTCCCAGCCTGTTAATTATCAAGAGGAGGATGGTGGGAGTGCCCAGTGCTTTCACTTTTTAACGCCCACCAGCACCACGCCACAGCCCCTTGGTGCAAACCAGGTACTCCACAGGTGTCCCGAGCTGTTTCACTGCCTCTGGAGCACTCCAAGCCCAATTCCTCTTTCCCACTGAGCACAGCTTCCACCTCAGGGAGGTTGTATTGCTCCCTTTCCTATCCCCTCTTAATGGAGCCTGTATGAATTTGATGAAATTTTTTATTTCTTGTCAAGTCTGACCCTGTTGGCTACTTCAGCTCAGAATTACTGGGCAGACAGATGGTGCAGTTACATAAACCTGGATTCCTGCAGAAGTCTGGCTAAGGAAGAGCTCCAGAGTGCCAGACGTGGTGATCTGTACATCCCTGGTTTGTGTAAGAGCAGAACTGCTGCTACCCAAGCATTGATGTCTGCTAAACTCAACACAGAGGAAACACAGGATAAGCTTTCTCCACTCACTTGCAGCCATTTTTTGAGATAGGAAAAAATTGTAGAGACCCCAGAAGTCTCCCAGGATAGAAAAATACTTCCCTTTCACAAAACAAGTAGATTTTGATCCAATTGCCAAGCCTACAGAATTAAGATCATGCTTTTGCTTTCTGTTCTAAGCAGATATACTCCTTATATCCCACAAGGATAAAAAACAGGAAAGGGACATACACTCCAAATATTCTTAGTTTCAGGAATAAGTTATCCTGCAAAACTATGGAGTATTCCCAGCATTTCCACTTCAAAATCAAAGCATTATCATCCTGTAATACCTCTACAAAGTTCTTTATTTGCTGAGGTTCAGCACAGACATTTCATCCAGATTTTATCCTGCACTGTGTCAGCCCAGAATTATCTGCTATTCCCCAAGGAAAATCTGTTCAGGATCCCTGCCCAGCTCACTCAGAGTTAAGCTGAACTCCTGTTTGTGTTCAAGAGTTAAAAAAACCCAACAACCACCACAAAACTACAACAGCCAAAACTCCTACACCCCAAACTTTGCACACTCCAAACTCTGGTCACCACCTGCAGCCCCTCCGAGTTTGACCCCACAGTAACAAACACTGCAAGGGTTGTGCAACACCTGCTCTTACAAACTGCAATGAACACACCACAAATCCTTGCTTTTTTCCCTTGGAGTTTAATGTGGTGCTTCCAGAAGGCTCAGAACACCAATTTGTGAGGATAAACTCCATTTGAGAGAGAGAATGTGGAGCGCAGGTACCCCCGGAGCTGAGGCACCTTCTTGATCCGTGCCAGGATCTGGGAATCCACGGCCTTCTGGTCTGCTTTGCGCTGCTCCGTCAGCTCGTACTTCTGCAAAGCACAAAGAACAGCAC
This sequence comes from Mystacornis crossleyi, assembly GCA_013400655.1. Classification (NCBI taxonomy): domain Eukaryota; kingdom Metazoa; phylum Chordata; class Aves; order Passeriformes; family Timaliidae; genus Mystacornis; species Mystacornis crossleyi. The sequence goes on along the minus strand of VYZQ01016595.1, from coordinate 827 downwards.
TCAACTCCTTGAGAGGCAACTGCAGAATCCTTTAGAGAGGAGAAAATTCAGGGCAAACCCTGAGTTTTGGTATTTTAAAGAAATCTTTTCTCCATTTGTTCTAAATAATTGGAAGGTGGTGGAGCACTGAAGCACCCCTTGGAGGCCACACAGTAAAGGTGTTTCTTGGTCAAGAAAGACACTGAACTGGAATAATCACTCCTTCTCTGAGAAAAATCCCCACATTTAAAAGGGGGTAACCTCATTTTACCAGCATCACCTCACTTTATTCACGACCACTTAAAATCCACCTGTTTGTTTCCCGCTAATTGCCCCTTTCCAGCCTATCCAGGAGCATTCACAAAGGAACCATCCTGTCCCTTACTTCTTTCTCAGTGTCAAAGATCTCTCCTTCCTGGTGCTTGGGCTTCCGCAGCCTCTTCTTCTTGAAGTAGGAATCAGTGAGATGCTTGGGAATTTTCACCCCAGTGAGATCCACCTTTGTGGATGTGGCGATAACGAATTTCTGGTGGGCCCGACGCAGAGGGACACGGTTGACAGCCAGGGGGCCTGAAGGCAGAGGAAGACAAGAGAGAACAAACTCAGCTTTTCTGGTGAAAACCACGGCCTTGAAGCTGAATTTTTCTATCTGTGTGATGACCATGTTCTTTTAGAGTTGCTCACAGCAAAGATCTCAAAGTCAAAGCTCTGTAGAAATACAGAAATCGACTTCCTGAGCTCTTCCAGGCATTTAGGTACTGAAGCTTAATTATCTCCCCTTCACCTCCCTGCAAAGTCACAAATGACAGAGTCATTAAGGCCGGGAAAGACCTTCAAGATCATTAAGT
>VYZQ01016580.1:1983-53418 GCA_013400655.1 Mystacornis crossleyi | reverse complement strand
TAGACACAGGTTCTGCCCCCACATGTCCAGATGGCATTAGGGTACACTGTGCACCAGTATCAACCAAAGCTTCATATTTCTGTGGCTCTGATGTGCCAGGCCATCGGATCCACACCTCCATATTAATCTGCTCTGTTGCAAGCTGCAGGCTTTTTTTTTTTTAACTTTGTATTACCAAATTGTAGTTGGCAGCTTTATTACATCAAACAACTTAACTTCTTATCATTTGTCAGGTATTTGTTCAGTTACTGTCTCTGCACAATCATCTCTGAAGATGCTATTTTAGCAGTAGGTGCCCTTTGTCAAATAAAAATACAATGATGTGAAGTGGTGTAATTTAAAGATGATGTATTTTTGCCAGACCTGCGATCAGTCATTCAGTTGCTTCCTCCTGGTTTTCATGAAGGTATTAAGGTAGCAAAAGGAGGGAACCTCTCTGTATGTGTCTCACAGTGCTAGTGAAACAGACTTTTAAACATCTAGTACTTGCTAAATCTCTAATGTGTAAATTCAGCTGAATTAAGGGTATGGATTTACAGGGTAAATAGTTTAAAAAATAAGACAGATAGAGTGGAAGTACTTTATATTCTCTTCTTTTTATGTTTACTTACATGGGTTTAACTTCAGAATAGAGCTTCTGAATGCTCCCTATAATTTAAAGTCTGTTTTTCAAAATTCACGTATAAAATACTGTCATTTTAATTTACTGTTCTATTTATGATAAGGAAGCAAATCTATCCTACTTGCCCAATAGCGTGACAGTCATTCTGAATCTGAATTGGATATCCTCTGAATTCTGACAATAAATCCTCTGTAATTCCTCTGCTTTTCTCAGAGAATTCTAAACAGGTATTGATTTTTTTTAAAAAGAGTGTATGCAACCAACCAGAAGACTAGAACCTTTACTGAGATTTTGACTTTAGTTCCTCTTAAATATTCACACCTGTACGTTACATTTTCATAAATCTGTTTGGGGGCTTTTAAGATGCTCTTTCAGACAGTTTGGTGGACTGCTGCAAGCTGATGGTAGGTGTTTCCTGGCTGATGCTATTGGAGCTGCCTGCCCCACTGGCAGCTCCTGGGCTCCAGCAGTGCTGCAGGGCTTGGTCTCTTCCCCGGCTCAGGACCGGTGATGGGGAGGAGGTGCCCTGCTGCTGGGCAGCAGTCTGCTCCCAGCTGGTTCCTTAAAACCAGCTCTGCTTCATGAAAATTAATTAAAATAGCTCTGAGGGAAGAGATGAGAGGCTTATTATGGATTGCATTAGATTTCCTTTTTATCTTAAGGGTGGAGGTACGAATCTGGCTGTGAGAAACCCTTTTACTGGAGCCTAATCTTTAACTTTTGCTTTTTGTTACAACTGACATTGAAAGCCAAGAGGTTGAAGGGGAAAAAGCCTTGAAAAGGACGCTGCATCCCTCAGGCCCGTGGAATTGTGCACATCTCATCTGACCCGCATCTGGGGAGACGACGGCAGCTTCCTGCTGCCTCTGGACTCTGACAAATGAGTTCTGGCAGCTTGTAGTACAACAGCTTAAGGTGTTACCATCCCCAGATGCTTCTGATCTCTCTGCTGGCACTTACTACCTGGGAGAGGGCTCCTCTTTGATAAAAATTATTTGTTCACTATGATGCTCTGCTGTAAAATACAGGAGTCAGTATGTAGACATATGCCCTGCTTTCCTCTGGCATTGATAGGTGGTCAGACAGCTTTGGATGAGTTTGTCTCAGGCTCTTTATAATAAATATACCTAAGCTCATTTGTTGAAGACAGGCAGCTGTATCTTCACTAGGAATTTACCTCTGATACTCTGTTAGAGGTGGGTATTTACTTGACAATATCCATTTACACAAAATGATACATCTAATTTTCTGGCCTTTAGCCATTTTGTATTTTTAGGCCCAAGTCAAAAGTTCCTATTTTCAGAAAAAAAATGATTATGAGTTAGGAAATGTACGTGCCTTTGCTAGAATACAAACTTTTTCCAAGAACAGAAAAGTAAGGAGAATATCTGTATCCCTCAGAGATGGCAAAAGCATTCTGGTTCACAACAAACATGGCAGAAGGTTACTAATCAAAATAGGAAAAAAAGAAGTAGATAAATTGCATGGTTTCAGTAATTTCTTTTGCTCTGAAAATTTTGCTGTCATACCATTCCTTGATGTTCAGGCATACATGTTCTCAGCTTCACTGTTCGTGGTTGGCTGCATCATTGCACTGTTTCTTCATCTATAATGGTAAATAAGCAAAGAAATTTTGAAAACTATTAACACAAGGCTAAAATGGTTCAGGCAGTCTACTGCTGCTTTATGGACAACTGCTGCCTTCCTCATTTTGTCTTGATGGGAAAGTGCATTGTTTCTCTGCTATGTTCCGTTCTTGATCCCTTGCTACACTTGGTGCCCACAGCCAGGCCGTGTCATCAGACCATCTCCTGTCATAAAATGTTTGGGGTCTTTTAAAACTTAATTGGTTGTTTTAATACATAAGATACTCCTTCTAATAATTTTTCCCTAGTATACATTCTGTTCTGCATACGTAAGTGCAGCTTTGTAGAAGAGAGAAGCTGTTGCGCAGAGTTGACAAGAATTTTCCATGAATATTTCGAAGTCTAACCTGAAGAAAGGCATTTTTAAGTTAGAGCATTGTATTTAACTTCCTAGTGGTTTCCCCCCAACACAGACAGGACAAAAGGATAAGCTGAAGTGATTAATGTTTCATCTGCAGCCTGTTTTGTTTTTCTGTCAGATAATTGCCAAGAAGGTTCCTGTTGATCACCTTTGCAGCAATGGCACATTAGGGTCTACTGAATTAGCCAATTAAGCAATTTATATTTATGTAAAGAATGCAACTGGATATATAAAATATAATCAACTGATGTTTTGTACTGCTTGTCTCCTTGTTTTCTTAGTAATTAGGCAACATTCATGCTTTCAGTACAGAGTGAATAAATAAATGAATAAGGTAAATAGTGAAGCCATTATGCAATTACTCATGCTTTAGCTGTATTCTCAGTTTTTTGCAAGACTATTCACCCACTGGCTGCTGTCTACACCAAAATATTAACCTTATATAGTCTTCTTTTTGTGTCAGTCTCCAAATTTAAAACTTTCCTACATGTTTTTCATGTTCATCAGATGGAGAAATATATGTGGTTTACTGTGTATTTTGAGAAGTTTTCAAGATATAAATTTGTCTTGGATACAGCTCACATAAAAAAAATCGTGAAAGTGCTACTCATTGTTAACAGATCCACATCAAAGATCATGACCCAAGAAAAGTGAAATTATTTGTTTATAATAATAAATGGGATTTTAGGGCCATTTGAAGTGGGTTTCATAATCAGAACTGTGGTCAGAATTGAAGAAGCCTGTTACCCTCTGTCTTCTGGAATTAAATTAATTCAAAGAGACAGGCTGTCATACTGACTTGTGAAATTAGCAGCTGACTCATTTATGGAGGGTTTCACAGAATACCTATTTAAGCTAGGGAAGTCCTTTCTGACAGTTACTGTAGCTGCTGAAACTTCACATGGAATTGAGGCGAGACTGGAAAAGTGCCCAGAAGATAAATTCTTGCTACGTCCATGATGCATGAGGAAACCATGTTTGCCTTAGCTGCAGGAGGTCCCTTGGTTGCAGAATAGAAGGCACTGGAAAATGGACTTTATATAGTGACCCTGCTGTGATATCCTCTGTACGTGTCCCTTTAGGCCACTGTCAGAAACAAGATCGTAACCTAGGCTGGCTCAGGTGTGCTCATAGGTAGAAATGAGAGTACATTCAATATTGCTCTGCTCACATGAACACCAGTGGAAGTTCTGTGGATTAACTGGTGAAATACAATATTATGACCACAGTAGCCTCCACAACTTGAGAGCCGTGTTCGATTTTTGCCTGTCATTGGTAGATGGCTTTTTCCCAAAATACTAACTTAAGTGAATGAAATCAAACCCATATTTCTGGGATTTTTCTGATTAATATTTCAGGGACAAATTTTTATGAATTTATCCTGTGAAGTTTCTGATAGGGCAAACCTTTATTGTGTTGCCTTGCACAGCCACAAGTAATTGGTCCTTCAGTGTGCAACAAATTGTTAACTTAGACAGTGTAGTTAAAATAGAAGTTGTAGGAAGTATTTACTTAATTGAGGCTTAAGCCTTCACTTTTGTTGGCTTGAGTGGGAGTAGAACAAAATCATGAGAGTGCTCCCGAAGTATCCTATTTAAATCCCAGTATACAACAAATGCTAAAATTGACCAGGAGGCATTCTGTGCATAAGAGGGCACAGGCATGTCTAGGCTGTCTCGTACAGCACTTCACGTTTGAGGTTTCCTTCACTCCACCACGTTTCTGAAGACAGACAAGCTCCTTTCTTAGCCACCTGCAAACAGGCAGGACAGCTGAGGCAGGTTTCCATCATCCCAGTGGAATGACCCAGTGCTGTGCAGAGCTCATCATGACTGCCTGTGTGAATGGGGCTTCTGGTTACCAATAGTGCTAGCTTCCACAAGTTTGTAGAAAGAGGGATATCTTTTTAGGTTTGCTTTTCATTCTTTTTTGAGAAGCAAGCTCAGTTTTACTGCAAAAAAAAAGAAAAAAAGATCATGGCAAAAGAGAGAGTAAGTAAAACACAGAAAGTGTCTCATACCTTAAGCTTACTTTGACCATTCGAATTTCTTTTCTATTATAATTTATTGCCACAAAAATTGGAAAGTTTTAATGTAACATCTTGGATTAGCTACACAGAGCATAGTCCACAAAATCTCAAAGAGCCTCATGGCAATGCTAATGTCAGGTTGATAGCAGTAATAAAATTTAACATCAAGCACACTCACGAGGATTAGTTTAAAATCTGCTGTCACGGAATATCAGAGTACAATGAGGTACTTGATAGCCTGCATGAGCTACTGATAGGGTATGCAAACATTTTCCCTTAACCACAAAAGATAACCATTGAGGAAGTTCAATTCCACCACCTCAGTACCAGTAACCACTATTATTCAGTGTGCTCTAGGAAGACTAACTTTATTTTGGTGATAAATCATCCTGAGTTATTCCACAGTTCACAAAGCATATCCCATTACTTTATATGAATTCATAGTTTGGCTTTGCTTTTGTGCTATCTTGCCTGGTTTTCAGCATCTATTTTAGCTTTTTAGTTTTTACTAAGCACAGGATTTGGCTAGGTTTACAGAATCTGTTGCAAAAATGAAAAATAGATGATTTTGCAATTTTTCAAAGTTAAATTCTTCTTTTGCTGTGTTGCCTTTTTTTTTTGTCCTCCTTTTCCTCCCTACCCCCCACCTTCTCAAAATAAAAGCTTTACTGAAATTAGAGCAATAAAGAGTAATCAGAAGAGACAAAATTTTTTTAGGATTTGGACTTTTCATCCTTTGTCCCGTTCTCTGCTTCCCAGTTATATTACATTACATTGGCACCAGAACGACACCTTCTGCAAATACAGTAGGTTTTAATCTCCTCTGCTCTGTAAGGCAACATTTCTTTTTTCATGTTAGGTATCTTTCCACTTTCCACTTACTCCAGGTGGAATACTGTATTTAACAAACACCAAGAACAGCTACTTCCAAAACCAGAAAAAGCCGTGTTTTCTTTTTGCACATTTATTCTGTATTCTGTTTGTGGCTACCTTAATTATTCCATTTTCTTTTTATTGGCATTTATAACTAGCAGATATTTATCCCAAAGTATGTGTCACCTTCCTTGCAAAGAAGAACCTTTTCCAAGGAAATTCCAAATATTTCCTGTTTTTGTCTGTCTCTTCTTTCTCATCAGTTTACTCCCTGTGGTGTTCTGTGTTGTGTGTGGTAGAGTATTTTCTACTTCCATTGACAAAATCTCTTTCTTAGTGGATCTTACTCTCAAAAAATGTTTTCCTGAGGATTTATATAGTCCCTACTGAAGTGGGAACATTTATCAAGGAGGAAAGTGGTTGCTTGTCTGATAGTCTTGAGGGTTGTAGGTGCTCCACTACAGGGCTCTGCTGGCAGGTGGCTCGTCAGGTGGGCAAAGTGAAGAGTCAAAAAATCAAAGAATATGCACAGGGCTGTGGTGGGTTTTTGTTGCTGTGATGGCCACTCTACTTTGTTGGAGAATTAATGCCTATCATTAGTCTTAAGCAAAGAAATAGTTTTACTTAAAACATTAATATGATAGCAAGGTAGTTAGCCAACATGATTATGTTATGTTGCAAATCAGTAAAAGAGGGAATCAGAAAGATCAGTTTGGTTCTAACAGACACAAAATTATTTGGTGACTCTTGAAATTACTGACACATGGAAACTGTAGTGAATAATGCACAGAAAATATTTATGCAGTCTCTAATTTCTTGCAACTTCTGTACTATAAATGTGTTCACAGTGACAAATGCAAAGGGAATATTGCATTAAATACAGATGAGTTTTCTGCAGCTCACTGATACAAGAAAAGCTTTATAGGTCCTGCTATTGTTTCCCATTTTTCATATATGAGAAGAGAAATTAAGTACCATTTTAAACGGCACACATACCTGAAAAAGGCTATAATTATGTCTAATTTCATAAGAAAATATTTTTACAAATCCTGCATTTCATATTTTTTGTTCATGCTAATTAGTTCAGTGGAGAAATATTAAATAGTAATTTTGCCATATCTGCCAAGGTACCTGAAGGGTTATTTAAAAAGATATTATTAATGAGACTGGATACAATGTGTGTGGTTCCTTAATGCTAATTAATTCACTCAGGAGACAGTCCTAATAAGCAGATGTGAAACCAGAATTTTAGACAAAAGCATTTAGTTTGGTTGTGAAGTTTATCTGCTTTCTATTGTAAGTTCACTTGGGAGATAATTTCAATCAAACTGTTTTGTGTACCTATCAAAAAGTGTTTTGTTGCTATGTCTTGAACCATAAGTGAAATTTTATCATGAAAAATTGCACATACACTTCGTAAATATTCTGAAGATTAAAGCTAATTTTGTTAGGCCTGCTGGTATGATCACAGTTCATTTACTTTGATTGCACTTATATTTTTTTGCTTTGTACCCAACTATTTCACCATTATGTCAGCTAGGTAATATTGATTTCTCACTGCAACAGTACTTAAAAGCTTCTGTGAAAATTAAATGAGGTTTTTTACACAGCTGCCAATTTCATTTAGACTTTTTTAAGTGTCTAGGAGAGTAATAGGAGATAACTTCTATTTCACTGAAAATATTAATTTGGTTTTGTAAAAGTTTAGCAGTTCAACAAAAGAGAAGCCTGAAGAATATTGCATTAAATATTAATAGGTTTTTTCTAACAGGGAACTGGGGGGTTTGTTTTGTTTTTAAGAAATGCCGCATCCTTTTAGACTCCTAAATCATTCGAATGGAGGCTGTTATTTTGTCTGCTGTTGAAGTGTAATCTCACCGTATCTGTTCTCACTGGGTTTATGTTGGCTCTATTATGTTACATGATTTCAATCATGATTTCTTTTGTACATCTGATTTAACTCTAAAGAAAAATGTAGGTATACAAACCAAAAATAACTGTCTGAAAACAGGCCTATTATATAACAATAGTGTTAGTTATCTATTTACTGAAAAATATTTACAGTCATTTTCAGGGCTTTATAGAAAGCTCAGTCATACTTGCTGCAGTTGGCATGCCCCGAGATTGTAATGCTGTAAAATCTGTGATTCATGCTGCAGATAGCTGCCAGTTTCTGCTGCCTAAGACAAAGCAGGAAATTATCCATGTTCTTTATTGTAGCAGTGTTAAATCAGCTGGATAGATCCAGGTCTTGGTCTGAAACAAGGTCATACATGAGTTGCCTCTTAGAGCATTGCAACTGTCACGTGCTCACTGTATTTGCCCAAATATGCTTCTGCCCCTGACAGAAACAACAAAAGCATGGGAACAGAAATGATTAATCCACATAGTATTCTTTGTCTATGGGATTAAATTTTCTTGATTAACATTTTTGCCCTCGTTTTTTTCATGCTTTAATTGAAAACAAACCCAGATTTCTGAGTCAGGCAAAGTCTGCCCTGATGAACAAGATAGACTCTTGCAGTGATACTTTCAGAGCTGCCGTCTCTGGAGCCCATACTGGCTTCTGTTCCACCATGATAGTTGTTTGCCAGCAGGCAACATCAAATCCCTTAAAGTACCTTCCGGCTGCTTCCATACTGCAGTTTAAGTAGTTTTGGAATACCAGCAGGTTTTCTCATGGAGTGATGTTTTTTCTAATTCTGATTACCTTTTTGAGGTATGTTTGTAAGTAAAAGTATTCTTTTGGATAAATTCTTCATAATGTTAGGAAAGCTGTAGCCTGAGGAGCACTTATCTGCTATGTTTTAAAACTAATGAGACATTTTAAACCTGGTTTGATTTGCAAATTTGTTCCAGATTCCCTCCACCTAAACATGTTAACTTGCTGTCCCATGTTTTGTGCTGCGTTTTCTGGACAAAACACGTTTTGTTCTGGTAGAGTAGATTCCTTTGAAACTAGTGTCAGGTCCACTGAGAGCTTTAGAAGGAAGGACTCCTGGCGTAAGATTTGGCAAATGAAACCCAGTAGCATCTCATGGTAAATAGAGAGTTCAGGATGAGTATATAGAAAGGTGGTCCGGCAAAGTGGTTTTCATATTTGTGACTCTGAAGATCATCTAGTCCAACTTTTCTGTTCTAAGCAGGATTAGCTAGAGCAGGTAGCGTCCAGTTAGTTGAAGATCTCCAAAGATGGACCCTCTACAATGTCTCTGTGTAAGCTGTTGCAGTGTTAGATCATCCTCATGGTAGTAGAACAGTGTTTTCTTGTGTTCGGGTGGGATCAAGGTGAGGTTGACCTACTTAGGGTTTCCTGGATCCTCTTCCTGACCTTCTTGAAGCTTGGAGATAGGAGTTCATCTTGCTTTCTTCCACTCATCAGGAACATCTTACAGTTGCTGTGACTTTTTAAAGACAATGTTCAGAGTGGCCTTGAAAGGACATCAGTCATATCCCTCAGCACGCTTTATTGCATCCTGTCTGGTCCCATGTACCTGAGGGCATCCATCTTACGTGTTCCTTCACCCCATCAGTCTCCACTGAGAAAGTCTTCATTGCTCTGCACGTCCCCCCTGGTTGCAGGAGCTTCAGATCCCTGAAGGCAGGTATTACGTGCCTTACTGAGGCAAAAGAAAACATTAAGTACCTCAGCCTTTCCCATATCCTTTGTGACCAGGGACTGTGTCCATTCAGCAGCAGATGCACGTTTTTCTGTCATCCCTTTGCTGCTCATGTAGAATCCCTTCTCACCTTCCACGTGCCTGCACCAAACACAACTCTGGGTTGCTTTGGCTTTTCTGACTCCATTCCCACCAGCCCCATATTTCTCCTAGGTTATCTTAACTCTGCTTCCACATCCTGCATGCTTCCTTTTTGTGCTTCAGTTTTGGCAGGAGCTACATGTTTATCTATGCAGGCCTCCTGCTGCCTTTGCTTGTGTGAATTGCAATAGTCCAGGCTGGAGGTAACAAATGAAAAGATCACTGAAACCATTTCCTTATGCAAAGATGTAAGTGTGAGTGGGAATTGTAATGAAAAAGTAAGTCAAGTTTGAAAGAGGAAGGGATTTTGAGATATTGCAGCAGGCGGTACACTAGAATATGTTATGAAAATCTTTTTAAATATTTCGAAATAATAGACTACAGATACAGTAATAGTCTACTGTGAACATAACATAACATAGACTGTTATAGAGTGTTATATGCAAGATTTAAAAGTGGTTTAAAATTTTGCCATCAGTTACGACATGCGTTTCAAATTCCTAAGTGAAAATAGCTTGTCTTTTTTTTAGTTGGAAAAGCTTCATAATAAAAGCAACTAGTGTTGATGTGGGTGAATGAGTAAGATTTAATGAACTCATACTCATGTAAGCACAGGCTGTCACCTAATCAATTACAGCATACCTGCCTATGGAAAGAAAATGGAATGATTTAAAATGATTTGTGATGATTGCCAGCAATGATTGGAATGCCATATATGAGAAAAAAAAAAGAAGTGTAGGACAGATAGGTCAGGAAATGGGCACAGAACAGCCGATTGGATGTTCTGGGGTTTTTTTAAAATAAGGTTGAGATCTGTTCTACTACATCTGTATGGCAATCCTCAATGGATACCACAGTTAAATTCTTTACCACAGTGTCAGATAAGTTTAAGCATGGCCCAGCACCCTAGACAGTGGCAATTTGGAATTTTACAAGTGAATGATGGAGGGAAGTAATATTGGCCAGTTGAAGATAAGAGGTGATGAGTAATGGTCAAATGGAAATAGGGCACGAAGTGAAGACAAATAGTTTGTATTTAATAAGATGGAGGAGCCAGTGTTAATGGGGGGAACTTATAATAAGGAGGGTTACATGCTAAGTCAAAGTGCTTAGGAACTGATCCTTGCAGGTGCATTCTAAGCAGTTTTGAATGTGGTTAACTTTATTTGCTAAAGAAATGAAAAGGAAAAAGGTCAGAGAAATAGAAGGTGCAATGAAGAAATTTGATATGATCAGATCCTAAATAGGAATATACTTCATGAATGGTGGGAAAATATAAGTCATGGGCCAGTGACAAAGAAAGCATTCAGATATGATTCAAAAACAAAGAATTAGGATACCCAAATAAAAATACATTGCCTTAACTATCACTTTGCATAATGACGAAGTGAGGATAGTGCTTGGAGAGCAGAAGGAGAATGCAGGGCTAATTGCTAGATATGAGCTGGCAGGTGTTTAAAGAGGTGGGGTTATATTTTGGTCTGGTCTAGAGAAAATGACAGGTGTCTGAGTGGTCTTGGAGAAGTGGTAGTTGAGTTTGTTTAGTGGTGGCTTTATCTGGCAAAAATTTGCAAAGAACGAAGGGAATTAATTAGAAAAAGAGTTGTAGAATGTGTTCTCTCCATCTGAAGGGGGGCTTGAGTTCTCGAGTCCAGAAGGAAGAGCTACATGCTTGAACGATTGATTAGAGAGGTAGGAAAACAGAATATGTGACAGTTTGTGTCATGTGTCACCTACAGTATTGGACAGTGATCTCATTTTACATCAGTTCAAAATACCAAAATGGAAAAGGATATGAAAGTATTAATATTTCAACAGCCAATCAATCATTTTTGACACTGGTGGAGGCTAGAGGTGATGAAAGGCGGAACGCAGATCCATACTGTAAAAGGGGCAGGAAAATTCCTTACAAGTAAGGCTCATCATTTGTCAGTTTATCACTGTGGAAGAGAGTATTCTGAGACAAGTGGATGTGGAAAGGTAAGTTTCTTTCTATACTACCTAATAAGAAATGTGTGACATTTATTTTTTAAGAGAAACAAAGATTAGAAGAGGGAGGGGGAGATTGGGGTGGGCAGATGAAGGGAAGTGTGAAAGGGTAGATACACAATTCATACCTGTCTGTCAGTCTTCACCATCCCTGTTATCTCAACAACCTTGCTTTTCATCATAAATTGGTCTGATAGAGAAACCGGGAAGGCACCGGGAAGATGTAAGTGTGCAATTGTCCATGTGTATAAAATAAATGAGAAGGCTGAAGAAGAAAGAGGTTGTATTTGGGAGTACATTTTACATAAAAAGAACAGGACCGTGAAGTATTTCATTAGCAATTGTCAGGAAAATCAGCAGCTAAAAGAAATATGCTTTTTTTTTTTTTATGGGTTTCTTTAGCTTCCTCCTCTTCCTTTCCCCAGCTACAATAAAAAGTGATGCACAGGGAGAATATCACATATATCAGTGAAGCATACATTACAGTGATGCTCACAGTTTGCCGCCTGAGACTTGAACATTCTTCCCTTACCAAAAGGTTAAGAGACCACAACATTTATTTTGGCATATTTTCTCTGCCATGTTTAGTCTTGCTTTTTGCCCAAAATACATAAGAAATTCAAGTTACACCAAGGACATAACCCATAGAGCTAACCCCGTAAGGGCAGAGCCACACTGCTGAAACCCAGAGGCTGACAGAACTCAGGGTGCTGGAGGAGGGCATCTCCATTTTTATCCACAGCTCTCTGATGACCTAAGGTAGAATCATTCCTTCTTTGGTTTGCCTAGGAAAAAGGAGCGGGCAATGTGTTCTTGCTCCCAGATTCTGCACTGGCCTTCTGCGAGGCTGGCTGTGGGGCTGAAATGAGATGCAGCTCCTTGCAGGGAGGCACATGCCGTGAGCGAGCCGTGGTTTCCGGCGGGAGCTGCGGCGCTCTGCGAGGCAGCGGAGCAGCTGGGCTCCCTCGCGTCCCTCCGCTGCAGCCAGCGAAACCTCTCGAGCAGCTGCGACAGGGACAAGGCAGCAGTTGCTCAGCTAGGTCAGCCCAGACCCACTGCTTTGTGTATGGCGTAAGATGTCTTTCATGCAAGTAATTCTACTTTAGGTAGTGAATTTATATTGCCACCAGCTGTAGGGTTGATTTTCAATAATGAGAAATATTCCAGTGTTTGAAACTTGACGTTTCTTCCTAAATATTTAGGCATAGCTATTAATTTTTAATAATAAAGTTTGCATTCTTTGGGCTTACTGTAGATAAACTACTCAGAAGTTGTGATGTGGGGTAGTGAGCTTAACTATGTCGGCAAACAAAATTGACAGGGTTCTGAGTCATCAGATTCTCAGCTGATGGTATCACTGGCTCAAGCACTCAGAAAACATATCATTGTTTAGGAGTTTGTTGTTCTAACAAAACAAGACATAGTTACTATTTTTATACTTATTCAAAACATTGTAATTTGTTGTAATCAACAAAAGCTTAAAACAGGTTTTTTGCTTCACCTCTAATTGCCTCTATAAGGATTTGTTGCATCTAGGCTGTGCGTGAGACTTTGGCTGCTGATGTCCTGGTATTTTTTTGGAGAAAACAGCTGATGTATTTTACATTAAGAAAGAAGGAAAAATCCATCAATATTGTCTTCTTCAGATAGATACACTTTTAGGAAAGAAAGCGCAGAAATGATGGTGCATTTATCTTATTTTTCTTCATTGTTACAAAACATAAATTGCCAGCATGCACAGTCCTTAAAACTAAGGACAATTTATATCCATGAGTGGATAAACATCTGGAAATTTTTAGAAAGAATTAAAATCCTCTAAATCATCTGAGGTTTCTTTGGAGCATACAGTGTTTTGGATGGGATGGAGAGAGGAGGGTGACACTACTAGGTGACAAAGCTCTGTAAATGATAGAATTTCCGAAAGCAGGAGATTTAATGAGGAGAATCTTCAGGTTAATCCCTGCTACCCAGCATTACCATGTTCTGAAAAAAACTCTCCAGAATGTAACAGGTTTCTAGTATTTTCTCTAATTTTTACCTTTTTCTTTAAGACACCAAGACTGTGCTTTGGATGTTTTCTCTTAGGTGCAGGTTAAGCATTTGATGTTGCCAAGTAACTCTTAATTGAGTATGTGAAGTTTCATGTAAAACATACTTTAGTGAATTAAAATGAAAATCTCTCACTCCGTTCAGAATCCAAGGCAAGAGAACATCAGCTGCAAGATTTTCAGGTCCTTCTTTGTTTTTATTATTTCCTGGCAGTAACTTGGACTGATGGTAGAGAAAAGCTATAGAAAACATAGTTGCAAGGGCAGGACAGTGAGTTGAATGAATGTGCTGCTTAAACTGAATCCTCTCCAGCTTTTATGATCAGGCCCTTGGCCACCTCCATTGTTATATGGACCCCTTGGGTTTATTTCTCTATGGAATGAGTGTGTGCAGGTTAAATTCAAGGTACACGGTGAGTTATTCTGCTGCTGCTCCTTCACAAATCAGTGAAGGATGTCCAACATCATCCTTTAGTTAAAGGTTGTCCCTTCACATTCTGTAAGTGTAATTAATACACAGACAACTATTTACTTTGTCTAGAATTTTAATACTCTTAGATAAGTAAGATAAACATTAAAAAAGTACCCTGAAGATAATTAGGTGATGAATTATCTTTTCATTTTGGGACTATCAGATTTATCTAATGATATTTCAAAGCAGGACAGCTTCCTTGGTTGTCTGAATTTGAAAGGACTTTGTGCCGCCGGCTGTGTCACCATTAGTATAATACAGAACTCAAAATATTTTTTAACTAAATCAAAGAACAGCATAAGGAAGGCTGTGTAGGACTTGCTGGTCTTCATTTTAGACAAAAAAGATAAATAGATACATCCATCATCGTGGTCTCTGTTGGGGCTCTCTGAAGTTCGTAGAAAGGGTTGATTATTTTGTTGTCACTCAGGTCTTGTCAGCAGTTACATTAATATACCTTGTGACACCCCTGCTGCTCATGGCCCTTGTTTCTTTCTGAAGAAGCACCATTTTTTTCCTAAAGCAGCAGCATCTTGTGGGATCTCACGCTGATGTTTTTCTTTATGTTTTCAGTGGTGTGTGTATTTGCAACTTTTCAATGACTGTAACATCCATTTTTAATTTAGAATTAATTAATTTTTGTTTTCAGTTTTTGATAATAGAATTACAATAGGTAACAATCTGTGCTTCGTTACTGCCACTCCATAATTTAACAGCATTGGGTTTGCACCAGAGCTGGCCTTTTTCAGGGAGCGCTTTGTTCTTTTGGCAATTCTTGCCATTTACTCTTTTAGGGGGAATAGTGAGTTGCAGCAATGGTTTTGAACTCTCATTTCCTGGCAACTGGGCTAAACCCCATGCACACTAAAACTGTAGCTATTTCTCTTTCTTAGTCTTCATTTGTGGATTTAGAAAAATAAACAAATAAGGAACACAAACTGATCTGTCCCTGTATGTGCCAGTTAATCACTGGCAAAAGCAAGGCCTTAAAAGATCATGAAAATTGGAGTTAACTGGTTTGAATTATCCCAATTCTTCTAGAAACACCTGACTGGAGAGGAAAAAGAATTGGAAATTTTGTTTAAGGTACATTTGTTTGTTTGTTTTCAAAATTACTTGGTTTTCTCAAAGACTGTATATATAAATATTTAGATTATATTTTTATGAGAAGGCCATATGGTTCCTTATTAAATCATACCAACTTATATTAGTTTCAGCTTCTAAATAAGTGAATGTAATACTGCTGGTATAGGAATCTTAGCTGATCAAAATAGTCATGCTTTCTGCTAAATAGATAGTGGAAGTGCTCTGTGAATGATAAATACTTTACCTGAGACCATCTGGATTCTTGCCAGGAATGCAAGACTGTTATCAAGAGCTTTCTTCCAATTATTTGGAATAAAAATTAATCTGGGATTAAACTGTCTCTCTTTGCGGCACCTAACTGTGATATCAGGAGAAGTGGTTTGGCCATTCACACTATTAGATTCTGTAAAATTGCTGCCGTGACAGTAAGCCTCTTTGTATGGTTCTTACTCTTTAGCAGCTGTTAAACTAGACATATTCCGAGTTTCAAAGGTCGTCATTTTAATTTCTGGGTTTTTGAGAGCTCAGTTTCTGATAACTTACTTGTGATTTAATGAGCAAATCCGTCTTCCTTTTGGTTGATGGAATATGCACGTAAGGAACCTTTGTGGTCTGCCCAGTCGCTAGTGAATGTGCTGAGACAGTTTTTTCTGACTATAATTCAGGCTCAGGTTCTGTTTCCACAAGATGCCACAAAAAAAGACCCTTTTTTTTTTTTTCCTTAATCTTGTTAGCCTCGATCTTTTGAGTTTTAAAATGTTATGTGTTTTTATATTTTACTACTCATAGCTTACACTCAAGCCGTTGTGGGGGAGGGGACACTGTTGGAGCAGTTACAGCTGAGCCATAAGTCTTTACCAAGAAGGTAAAAAAAGGCGTCTGGGATTGTAGGGATGAAGTAGGGATTGGTGTAGAATGAGAAGTTCTCTAGATGTTATAAAAACCTGTTATATTTGTCCTAGTGACCACGAAGGTACCATAAATTTAGTGCAGTATATTTAATTTGGTTACTGGTTTTGTGGGTTCACATATAATTAAGACTGCTAATGTCATTGTACCAGGAATAAACATTTTCTGTTATTATTTGTGGCAGAAGTTGCATGAAAGGGGTTTCAAATTGCTGTAAACAAATCTGAGCCTGACTGCTTGCTGTTGACAAGAAGTATTCCCAGTCTACAGGACAGCTTTATGCAAAGGCCCAGTCAAGGCTCCCACTTTACAAATTTGAAATGCTTTCCTAAGTATAAATAAATTAGTTCTCACAGTATCTGGAAAAGTAAACAAATATTATCTCTTTTAAACTGTGGGAAAAGCAATTTAGGCAGATGAAATTATTTGTCACATAAAGAAAAGCTGTATCAGAGCCAGAAATGGAAGCCAGATTTCCTTATGGCACAGCCTGTCCTGCTTTATTAAACTTCTCTCCTATGGTTGACATATGTCATCACATGCTATTGTTCATCAGTATTTCCACTTTGGATGTTATGGACATTGAAATAAGGTATTGGAATACATTGTCTTTCTAAAGGTCCCCCTTCAATCTACACACTGTGGTACTTGAGCTGAAGCAGTGAAACCACAAAGTACAGAAGTGAATTATCCACTATTAGGTGAGCCACAGAAGTAGGACACAACACACTCTGCCAGTTTCTTATTTACTTTTCAGAACAGTTGTTTTCATAAACAGTTTGTGACACTTGTGTACACAGAATAAAAGAGTTCTTTTCAAAGAGTGAATATATTAAAAATTCATTTATTCAGAATTTATATTTACCTACTTTAATGTATTTGTACAGCAAGGAACCCTTTGCACCTTTTTAATTGTTATTTTCTCTAGATGTTTAAGTCAATTAGCTCTGCGCAGTTTTACTCTGGTAGCTTTTCTTAAGTTTAGAAAGGAAGAATTATGGAACTCAAAGCAAGCAGCATGATCCCTCAAAATTAAACTCCCTTTTCTTACGATGACAGAAGAATGTTCTGATGTCAAGGCCGCTCACTTTAAAAATAGCTGTTTAAAAATAAACCCTTAAATGATTTTTCTTCTTAAAGCTTTTTTTGGTTATTGTTTCTGAATAGATGAGTATTTATTTTTGGATGCTGATGCTTAACATATAAAACCTTTTTACAAAGCTCTCATTACTGCTCCATAAAACCTAGGAGCTGTAAAAGTGGAGTTCTTCACTGATGTGGTGTTGAATTCTGTTAGAAACTGTCTCATCTCCTGTCATCAGAATTCAGAAAGGAAGGTGCTTTCAATGGGACAAGGTGTCAGATATTATAACATGGCTACACTATTTCAAGCCAAATATATAAAAATAAAATTGGTACATAAAACCAAGAACTGTTTCTCTTACTTTATTCTGAGTCACGGTTTTCCATATGGCTATGACTGTTGTTTAATTTCCTTTGAAGCAACAAGAGTGGCCAGACTATTTCACTGAGATTTATAATCATATAACATTGACTATTGGAAGTTGCAGAATCGGGACTATCTACTGATAGTTCACTATCAGTGCACACATTTTTTTTCTTTTCTGATTTCAGAATAGGGTCAAGTCCAAGTTACATACTTCTAAAAACTGAATAAATAATACTGTCATGCTGTGTGTAAACATAGTGTTATCTTTTCAGACATACAAATTCAGTTTTTCTTGCCATCACAAGTTGCACCCCTGCAACTTCACTCTGAACTAATTTTGGATTGGATTTGGATTGCTCCACTTAGAATTGGTCTCTGACTGATTTTGTTACAGAAATTTGTTACAGCTCTTTTAAAGCATGATGCTGATTGGCTTCCCCAACTTTAAATTTTCCTCCAAACCCACGAGGGCCACCAGGGTAGTTGGAGGAGCCAGTGATTCGAAGTTATTCTCTGGATCTCACATGAATCATACTACCAAGTGTGCCTGTGCGCATTTTTTCCCAAAACAGTTATTATTTGTTAGTTATGAAGAAACAAGGTGTTAAGTTAACTGCAAATTATCTATTTTACAGATACACTGGTTAGTGGGAAAAAGAAGACATAAAACATTTGGAACACAAACCCGAAAAAGGCACATTTCCTAAATACTAATCTACAACCATCTACAATATTTGCACATGGTGAATCTGTTTCTCTGATGAAATCTGCATCTACTCAGTTATAACTTGTTCTTGCTTTTCATCATCAGTTTCCCTGTGTGTGTTTTTAATACTAAACTACGTATTTCCTTAACAGATTATATTTTCACCTTCTGAAACGCTTCTGAATGTAATAATGGCTGAATTATCTGCTTCTCTTAACTTCTGATTTATACAGCTACACTGAATTTCTAAAGCAGATTCTATCTCATATTTATATATTTATGTCTAGGTGCATATTTTAGAAATACCACTATATGGCAACAAATACATTGATTACATACTTGGGCCTGCCTATTATGGGTTTCAGTTTGCATGTTTATAACCAGCTAAGCCAGGGCTATTTCTTCTGGGCTAACCCTAATGCAAAACAGGACTCACTCCAACATGTGTCCGCACGGTCTCAAGGGGAGTTAAAATTTACAGGTGCAAACTGCCTGCTCCTCTTCCTCAACCTTACCACATAATAGCTGCAGCTAGTGAATGCTGAAGAGGATGTGGTTGAGGTTCAAATTATTAATTAAACTCTTAAGAGTATAAATGGAAATTACCTAGTCATTGTCACCAATGCTTTTCAATATACTTCTGTAATTATTCATTATTATTACTTCTGTAATTATTCTGTAATAATTCATTACCTGTGCTGATCAAGCAGTACATTCTGCAAGTTCTCACTTTTAATTATTGGTATCGGAGCATTGAATCAGTAATATAATCTGGGATTTCATATGCTCTTGTGACAGATTTTCACTCTTGGGTTCTACTTGGGCTTCCATATGAGAAAGTTAATATATCAACAATCCACTCTGGTAACCTTTGCAAAAGAAACTTTGGTGTAGCCTCACCATTAAACACAAGTGTTCATGTTGCAGAAAATATACTATGCCCGGTGATAGGGGATATAACAGCATAAAGTCACCCCATGACACCAGAGTTGTTGGAATATCTTTTGTATTCAAGAATTTGAATAATATTTTAATTAATTTTGCATAAAAATTTGTTAGTCTTTTTTATTACTTTCTATTTTCAAATTGATTTGTTTCTCTTTCCTAATTGTTGAGGAAGAATTTGATTCAGTGCTACCTTTTCTTTAATATGCAAGACTAAGTGCAAGCTTAGTACAGTACAGCAGAGAATGCTCTTGCAGGTTTTTATAAACTATTTCCTTGAACTATTCAATGAAATTTCCTAAATATAGCAGGCAGTATTTTTACTGTACCATACTGTAGTTTTAGACAATGAAATTTAAGTATGTGGCAAAAATATTTAGCACAGAGTATTTTTAGAAGGATAACAAAACCTCCCACTAGCATGTTTCTTTGCTAAATGCAATTAACTATTCTGTGTCTAACTTTAGAAGGCTGGTGTGAATTTGTAGAAAGAAGCTATTGGTAAGGTTTCTTTAATTAGATGTAGTTGTTGCACCCCTAAACACTATGCATATATTTTATTAATTAATTTCTTTAAAATAGAGGAGTAATCCATTGGAACAGCATATTTAATGACTATACATGTCAGTTACTTAAAGAGATTTGGTAGCATATTCTAGAGTCATTTCCGTTTCAGGCTTAATATACTCATCCAGGGATAATCCTAAATTTAGCAACTGTAAGTAGATTTAATATGTTGTATATAGGCAACAAAACAATAAACATGTTTTACTGTTATAATTAGGATAAACCAGCAAATGGATCTCCATAGAACTTGTGTTATTTTTCATAGCACAACTAAGGCACGCTCTGCTTTACAAAAAACACCCCAAACATTTTATCTATTAAAAATTGAGGTAATGAATGCTAGCAATTGTGTTCATTTCCAAAGTGCTGAAGAAAAAAATAAATTTCATATTAAACCTGTACTGCTTTGCTTTAAAATTAATGCTGATCTTTTAAATTTATGTGTTTGCTAGTCAAAGCCATTCTGTTCAGGTTCTCAACAAGTATGCCTGCTACACATCCCAGTGACTGGGGTCTTCCCGTGTGTGTTTAAGTACCGTGGGGTACTTAAGACTGATGGTTTTTATTGCTCTTTTGTTGGTTTTAATCAAATGATCCTCAGTGTTTCATCTTAATCACGAAGTGTCAACTGGCATTTTATGTCTGCGTAATAAAAAACACTGTTGAAATTCAAATTTCACACCAGTTTTTAATTGTAACACATCCTCAGGGCTTCAACAAACATGGTATCTGAGGGTTAATAGAAACGATTTTCTAGGAATGCTGTGCAGAAACACGCCTCTATAAATAGCCTTTGTGAATTACAGTACATACACTACCAGCTCTGGAAAGTGTTAAGAAGCTATGAACTTAATTCTCTTGTTTGTTTTTTGTTAAAGTATTTGTAAAATAGGCTATGGGCACATCGATCTTACAGTCTTGCTTGTGATGGTGCATTGTGTAGGATAATTGACTTTCTGTCCCATTTATAAAGTACTCAGTCATTATTCGAGTGAATAATGTAATACCGATGTTTAAAGGGCTTTCACAGGAGGAAAAAGTGGTGTGGCTCAGTTTACTGCATTGCCTGTCAGCATTTTATTTGTCTACAGAAGCATATGCCACACCATTTCAGTTTTACTAAGGAAGCACTCTGTGTTCTTCAGCTATGAGGAAAGCTATAATAGGAAGTAGGTCAGTGTTTGAATGCGAGTCTCTCTCGTTGGTCCTGGATCTCTGTTCATATTTTGAGTCTGGGAACAGTTTTTCTCCTGAAGATGTTGCTTTGTTTAAAAGAAAAGAGAAATCAAACGTGCTTCACCATGTCTGGTAAGTTTTGGGGAGCAAAAGTGAAAAATGTAAGGTTTTGCACTTAAGGTCTGGTCAACTAAGAAATGTAAATGAACTGTGAATCTTAGCATCTTTACTAAATTGCACCTATATATTCAACAGACCAGAAGGTCTGTTAAGCTGACTCTAAGGTGTGTACGTATATGAAAAGACAAGTCCTCTACGTTGTTGCATCCTCTAAAAATTCTGAGTAAAGGGAGAACAGTGAAATTACCAAAAGAAGGTACATAAATTCTGTCTTGCAAAATACCTGTGTCACACTGGTGCAGCCCATTCCCGTGCTTTTCTTTAAATTGCGAGCATTCTTGGCCAGAAAATGAGATGATGATCCAATAATCTGAGTCTCAAAGGGTGGTTCTGGAAAGACTTTCATAATAACTTAGAAACTCTTAGGATGAAGTATGAAATGCTGTTTATTTTTGTTCCCTAACTTGCTGCATTCATACTTGACTTCTCTAATTGCAAAACCTTGTGGAAACTAGATTTCAGACAGGGCCTGTTGCCCAGCTCTTAAGAAAAACAGGCAAACTACAGTTTCCATGGTTTCAGACACTGCTGCTCATCTTCTCAAGGCTGTTCTGCTCTTGGTAGGAGAAATTGAGAATGTGTGAAAGGCTAAAAGTAAGATTATTTGTTTCAGGGTTATTTTTTCATTTTATTTTGTACTTACTGTAACAGCTAGAGTCTTTCCAGATTGTCAAAGCTGAAGAAGTATTTTATCCAGCAGAAGAAAGATTTCTCAATGATTTTATGAGCTGTCTTTCTTGAAAAAGACAGTCTTACGATTTTTTTTTCCTGAAAAAAGAATAGATATTTCAGTGTTCACATTAGGAGTGCTTCTCTTGGTTTTCAGGGACATCAATAGACAGTTGTTCTTTATTTATCTGTAAATACAGTTATTCAAAAATGAAATGGCTTGGAATTGTTAGTCATTGGCTTCTGTTTCTGAAAGGGCAGTGGCTGGTTTTGGTAGGTTATCTCAGTTCTTTGAAGGAAATTGTATTTCCCGGAGAAAAGAAGAGGAGAGGAGAGGACAATGTCTCTTCTTTTGCCTATCCTTCTTGGCCTTTCTCTAACAGAAAACCAGCTAAATGGTGTTCAGAATGTTTAGTCACCTCTGGATGAATGGATGAATGTATTTCTCTGAGGAATTACGTTGCTTGCAAACTAACCTCTTGCTCTTCTCTTTTTTTATTCCTTAAATTATTTTTATGGCTGCCTGTTAAGAGTCTGGGAGGGAGAGGATTTCTGATTTTCAAAACTCTTCTGTCGTACAAGACCCACTTGTCCTTTGCTTCAGCTCCCACACATAACATGAGCTCAAGAGTGGTCATACAAGACCAGCTGGCACCTGGGTCCTCCTGATGGTTGGAGAAGCCGTGAGCTCCAGGTATTGGTAGCCCTGGTACTTCCCAGACACTGCTGCACATGTGGCTGAGTTGCAGGGCTCTACAGGCAGCTGGAGGTGTTAGGTCAGCTCGAGAGGACCCAGTCTGATTCTCATCATCTAGGGGGAGCTTTGGTGGCTCAGCTATCGGCATCGGATTTGTTTGGTTAATATAACTGAAAACTGGTATGCTGCTTTACATCGTATCCTTGACATTTTTGAGAAGATAATAGTAAGACCAACCAGAATAGATTAAACATTACTTTTTCCCTCTTTTTTGCCCCCAAATCCTTGTGGGGCGAGAGAGGGATGAGAGACACTGCTCAGAAGAGACATTCCTAAACACTAGACTGTAAGACAAACTGAAAGCAGCAAGTTCTAGTAAAATATCTTACTCTCAAACCATTGGCTCTGATTAATTAATTGTGAAACTAATGTAATCTTTGGTGCATCACTTAATTCCATGTTCTGGTGTGTTACTTGCTTTCCATAACACTAGAAGCTCTTTAGGTTTCCGAGGCAGGACAGGACACCAGTGCTGATCCGGAAAGGGATTCCTCCCTGCAGACTCTTTAGTGCTAACACACTAAATGTAAAAGTAATAACGCTGAGAATTACATACTGGGGACTTTTTCCCAATTAGTTTGCATGTAATTTTACTACCTAAAATCTAATAACTTTGTGGGGAAAAAAATCCCAAACCAACATGTTTTTTTCAAAATTGCTCTCTTCTTTCTATTAAATGTTAGATAGGACTTTGTTATGGGAAAACTGCACTACTGGCATATAAATTATGTAAAAATTAACTCTTACAAGAAAAATCATGAGTGGCCCACATGTCTGAGAAAATTGCCTTTGCTCTAACAGAACTTTAGTGTAATTGGAATACTCTGATCCCACTCCCTATTATTTATGCAAAGTCAAATGAATTCCTTTAAGTATCTTACTGTACTATTTCCTTCTCGGCTTGTCACCAAATGTCATCTCCCCAGAACCTCTGTTTAACTGCCATTTCCCAGCACCATCCCATGAGCTGTTAGGATGAGTGAACAGCTGCTTTCCCCACTGCCAAGTGCCACTACTTGGATAGTTAGCAAAAGATGCTGATTTATGGAGTGATCGGTTTCCTCTGTCCCACAGGCTGGATGAGTCACTCTGGAAGGAGCCTTGTGCTCATTGTCTCTGCATCTGAGCTCATACTTCCCCTGCCTTCATGTTTCCCACTGCTAGTACAATGAGCTGTTCCCCAGGGAACTCCTTTGCAGGGGGCAACCGTACCCTTTGCAGCACAGCTTAAAAGCCTAAAATAAGTGTTTTCTCCTATGCTGAATCGTCCGTTCCAATGGCTTCTCTGCCTTCAGCACCGCTCACCTCTTCAGAGTTCCCCAACCACCATTCATTCCCCATCCGCTGCTGACCCTTTGAAGGGTCTTTGTGGTTTACAGATGCAAATAAAATCCTCTGGGGCATATCAGCTCTATTCCAAGAAGAAAAGGAAAATAAACCCACTTCGGAAACTGTTGGGGATGCTTGGAGTAGAAGTGATTGAAAAGAAAGCAAATTAAGGGAAGACTGGGGTACAGGGGAGGGAGACACAAACTAACAGGGATGAGGCTGGCAAGTCTGGCTATTTTAATTAATTTCAGGAAGCAGTTGCAACTCTGAACTGATAACTGAGCAGGTTTCTGGGTTTGCCTTTGACTTATTTATTGTTGTTTTGTGAATGAGTCTGTGTAGAAAGTGGTGGGGGAGGGAGCATGCCCGCATTGGAAAGTGTGTCAGTACTCTGACTCAACTCGGAAAATGCTTCTATTCCCTTTGCTTAAAAGTAATAGTCATCATCTTTGTTCTCTGACCAGTCTCTGTTTGTCCTGACGCAGGGATATTCACAGGTTAGGGACTTTCCTGACTGCAGCTCAGTGTGGCAACTGCTCCCGTGATAAACAACGTGGAGCTGAACAGCAAAAGAAGTGACAGTGATGCAGCATGATAACATTTTCTCTTGCTCTTTCTCTACCACAACGACTTTCACTTTTTTAAAGACACTAATGTCCTTCCTCTGAACATTCTAGTTCTCAAACAAATAATATTTTGTCTGTGTAAGAAGTATGTGTCACTGACCTGCTTATTTACCCTGTAGAGTGAATAAAATTCATAGATACTTTTGTTCCCAGCATCAGGATTAACATTAACTCTTACTCATTCACCTTCTCCAAATTCACCAAAAGATGCTGCTTAGTGCTTTCATCCGTAGCAGTGCAGTTCTTCATTGGGTGAATGTCACCGACAGCAGCAGTCCTGCTCTAGGTATTTAACTCCTGAGAGACTACTGCCTCATTTGCTGCACCATCACGTAAAAAGCAGTAAATGAGAGTGGAAGGCTGGAAATTTGTACTGTGGAATAACAAGGCAGTAATCAGGTCATCGCACCGATCTACAGCCATGGAATGAGACAAATACTTATACAGGACAGCTGGTGAAAGTGAACTCCCTGGATTATCTCCAGATGTTGGAATGAGCAGAAGTTTAGTCATAATTTGATTTGAGAACCCACAGTATGAGGAGGTATGAGAAACACAGTCCCTCCTCTGGGAATAGCCAAGCTACCAGCCTTGTCCTAGACCTGAACTTTCAGTGAATATTCATGATGCCTTGGGGACCTGCCCTTGAGTTTGGGTTGAAGTACTTGGGAAGTGTTATCTGTAGTGTCTCTATGTCTTCAGCCATTATATATCAGCACATATTTTTAGGTATGTTAGATAAATGCTGCTAATGCCACATGTTCTGAAAACATCCATTGCTTCCCCTACAGAAAAAGCTTTCTTATTTTCTATAGGGCTTTCCAAAAATAAACGCTTAAAAACAGTAGAAATTTGGTATTTTATCAACTCTTTGTTAGTAAGAAGCAGTGGTTTCATATTTAGTACTGTTTAAAATATGTTGAAAGCCGATTTAGTGGCCAACAAGAAACACAAGTAATTTATTACTGCTTTTCTTCTGCTAATTAGCTGAGATACATTGTGATCTGATTTGTGATGAGATTATAATTTTCCAGTATTTTGACTGTCTCATTAGTTTAGTGCTTAAGTAATAGCTTGCTTCAGATAATGTATTTAAGTGTTTTGTCAGTGCAAATATATGAAGAAAATAGTTTTTCTTTGTGTTTGTTAGATGCTGTGATGATATATCGAAAATTATCACTATAAGCAGCAACGTATAAACAGTCTGTGGTGGATTGAACCTGGCTGGGTGCCAGATCCCCACCAAGCTTCTCTATCACCTCCTCAACTGGACAAGGGACAGAAAATATAACGAAGAACAGGGAGAGATCACTCACCGATTACCATCATGGGCAAAACAGACTCAACTTGGGGAAATTAATTGAATTTATTACCAATCAGATCAGAGTAGGGCAATGAGAAACTAAACCACATGTTAAAAACACCTTCCACCCACCCCTCTGTTCTTCCTGTGCTCAGCTTCACTCCTCATTTTCTCTGCCTCCTTCCCGCAGTGGTGCAGAGGAACAGGGCATGGGAGCTGCATTCATTTCAGCACACATTGTCTGTGCCAGTCCTTCCTCCTCCGTGGGAGAAGTCTTCACGGTGTTCCCCTGCTTCAGCACGGAGTCTTTCTTAAGTCTGGTATCCCAGAGGCACTACCACCATCGTGATGGGCTCAGCCTTGGCCAGCAGCAGATCTGTCCTGGAGCCGGCTGGCATTGGCACTATCAGATATGGGGAAGTTTCTAGCAGCTTCTCACAGAACCCTCCCTGTAGGCTCCCACTACCAAAACCGTACCACTCAAACCTAATACACAGTTGAATCAAGTCCTTTTAGGCCAATGAAAATGTGAATATATATTTTGAAGCCCTTTCTGAGTCCTTCACAGTTCTATAGTTACTAAATTAGATGGATTTTACTCCATTCTTGTCCAACAAGGCTCATTCTGTTGTCTGAGAATAACATACTTTAGAGATTGTGAGGTTTTATTGCGCCTCTAATAAACAAACAAGTTTGAAGTCACTTAGCTTAGCGTTTTATTATTTTTTTCAGACAGAGAGTGTTTGGGGTTGGACAGGGCTAGATGCGTCTATAATACAGATGGGGAAATTGCCTAGAGCACATGGGCTGTGTTGTATTCCCTCAGCCTCCCCATCAAAAGTCCTTGTTTGGAGGACAACTCTTGATGTTTAATTTTGAAGCAAACCATTAATTTATGAACAGACAGCCTTTGTCATCCTGCACAAAATGCCACTTTCTTTATAGAATTCCTTACTGCAAAATATTAAATTATTGCTATTGATTAGTTATAAATTGAACAAATGATACTATTGCTATTATCAAACAGATATTTACAGTATTATTACAAGAATATGGAATGACTGTCAGTTTTTCTCTCCACAGAGCAATCCACTAACAATGTAAATGGCAAATAGCCTGGGAATTTCTGTTTTGATTAGCTAATAATAATTAGCTGAAATAATACTGACTTCTCTCTCTGTCTCTCTCTAAAAAAAACCCCAAACTCATGTTTTGGTGTGACGAAGAGGAACATTATGGCTATCTCATTATAAGAGATCTCATCTGGGGAAAGCCAAAACTAAGTTTGTAGTAACCCTGTAGTCCTTAGAAATGAGCAGACTCCATGTAATGTAGTAATAAGGTTGTAATCCTACAAAAACTTCGGGACCTTCTTAACTTGGCTCACTCTGCTTGGTCCTCTTCACTTTTCACAGTGTGTACAAGTTTTCGAAAACGGAGCCTAATACCAACTTGTAATGCAAAGAGTCTGTCTTATACCATTTGCAACAGTGTTTATCAACCTCTGGTTTTGGAACCTCTTTTTCTAGCTTTTTATACCCATTTTAACATCACTCTAAATAAAGTATGAACAAATGGCAGAAGGACATAATGAAATTGAGTAGCAGGAGCTCAAGGTATTACAGAATAGATGGTGTAATATGGGAAACATAATTTTGCTAGAATTTGACTTTTGTTGTTCCCTGTTTTGATCTCTGATCTCTCAAATTAAAAAACAATCAGTCTTTTTTAATTGTGTAAGGTTAAATTTAATGCTGTCATTATTTTTGTTAGAGCATAATTAAAATAGTGTTTCCAGAATTTTTTACTCTTTGGTTAATAATTTTATTAGGACTTGCTATATGGAGGAAAAAGATGTTCACAACCAGGGTAGGAGGGAAGAGAGAGGATCAGGTAGAATTTATTTCTAAAGCAAATATTTCTTTCCCATTAGTCTGAAGTAGTTTTTTCAAATACATTTGAGTGAAAATATCCTGGAAGGATAAGTTGATTATTTTTTAGTCTAGTGTTATTAAGGATCTTTTTGCACTGTAAAGTCTTAAAAAATTGTTTAGTCATCATTCTTTTTGTTCAGCAAGGCATACAATTTAGTATAGTTGTACTGCTTTGAAGACATTTTGGAGTATAACTGTAATAACCAGAAGATCCCTTCAATATTAATAGGTAGCTGAAAGCAGCACTTTGACTGGCTTTTTAAATTAAATAAACTGAAATGGTAGCTTATATTCATTCAGCCAGTCTAAGTCTAGCCATATAAAACTTTTTATCTAGTATATCCTCTTTTCCATGATGAGACTCTGAATGAAGGACGACAATCTGCTCACATTCCTTATAATCATATCCTTGTAAGTATTTTCTTTGTCGTCTGTTTAACACTAGGCCTGATTATTTCTCCTGCACAGAGGAATTTGTAGATCCTGTGTGTTTTGCATATGTGGCCAATCTGAAGGCTGTCCTAAGTTTCTTCAAGGTGTTACCTAATTATTCTACAGAGTTTTTCTAGAATATGCGGCTGGGTCTTCTCTTCCATGGCCTGGGTGCAACCAAGACATAACTGGGAATTGTACATATCAGAATGTGGAGAATTAAAATACATTGCAAATACAGCACTTGCGTGCTACATGAGTCTTGATTTAGAGACCATATTCAAAAAGGCGGGGAAATAAGATTCACATCTGAGATGAACAAGTTTGAAAAAAAGACTTTGTATTCACTTAAAATGAGTAAATGCACATACGAGTTTCGGTCATTTGAAACTGCTCCACTTTAGCAAACTTTTAATGCTAACGCCATGGGAGTGCTCTGCAAGGTCACAGATGGCGAGACCAGTCAGCCTACAGCCAAAACTCCTGAAGCCTGACCTTAGAGGTGTTTCTGGGAAGAGAGAATTTAAAATAAGTTGTTGTCATCCCTCTTCCCCCTGTACTTCTCCCCTTTTCTTCTTTCTTTCCTCCCTCTTCAGACAATTCCTTGCACCATTTTGACAAATACAGCATCTGAAATTACTTTGATAACAACTAAAATCTTGCCCTGTTGTCCTTGTGTGAGGCATGTCATAAATTCCTGCAGAAACCTGAAAACTAGGTCAGAATTCAAAGCCAACCTAAGTTCTTACTCTTTTCCTCCTCTTTTTAATTTAACTGGAATTCAGTATCTTACTCTTGTCTATAAGCAGTTAACAAAAATTATGGATGTGATTATAGCCTGTCCGTGACATCATTTGTAGGTGAAGTAATGGAGTGCAGATCTCCACTGATATAGAAAAAAAAGGAGAGCGCTGTAATGCCAATCCATATTTATTTAACTGTGCATCCATCTTTATTAGATTAAAACTTTGATGAAAGCTAATATTGTTACTATGAGATATGCAGAATTCTGTAAGGTTTGACATAGCACTATCTAACTTTTTTATATAAAAATAACAATACAAGAGCAATCTGGCTTTCTAACTGGATTAGAAATTGACAAACAAAGGGATGTCAATAAATCTGTAAAGCAGGCACATTTTCTATTGGGATCCTGTAGGAGTCAGTTTTTCACTCTGTACTGCATAACATTTTAATCAGTAAGGTGATAGCAATAAAATTACTTGCACTATATATGATTCACACAGGTGATTGGGGAAGTGGTAATGACCAACAAGGGTTATTCTTACAGAACAACATAGATAACTGATAAACTGGATGTTAGCAAGTGAAATATTTCCATACTTAGCATCATTCTTGAGGGAACAAGCAAAGGATGTCTTCGGAACTTGAACTCCCAATTCAATCATTTATAAAGGCTAACATCCTTGTTTTAAGTTATTATGTGGAATGGTTAACATCCTCCTTCTGAGTTATTATGTGATCAATTTGTACCTTTGATTCATAGTTGAGGTAGTATTGGTTGGCTTTTTTTGTAGGTTTGGGTTATTGTCAGGAGTGAGTTAAGTTTATGGAGAAACACAGTTGAAAAATTGTTAAATCTGTGTGAAATGTGATTTCTACAGTTAAACACAAATACATACCTTTGGGTAGGCTGCCTGCTATTTATCTCTAGTCAAGGAAGCAATTAGGCTTGTGTGATTTGGAAGACAAAAGTTCAGTTCCACATTCTCTTATAATATAGCCTGTTACTTAATCTTGGTGTGTTTTAATTGACTATGTGTAAAATAGGAATAGTGTGTTTTCCTATCTTGCAGGGTGGTTGTAAAGATAAATTTCCTGAAATTTTTCATATGCAGTGATGCTAGAATAGTGTAAGCCATATATATTTTCTTCCAGTAATATTTCATGTGAAAAAACATTTTCAAATACTTCCCTGTCTGGTTTTTAAAGCCACGATAACAATAAGATCCTAACAGATTTATGGTTGTGGCTTCTATTTTTTAATTTTTCATCTTTAAGAAGTGAGTTGGCAAGCAAGCGAAATAGCAACTGAAAAATTCTACAAGAAAAATTCTACAAGAATATAGCAGACTTTAGTGGTCACTAGTACATGCAAATATGTGGAAAAATTCCACTACAACTGAAATATGCACTCGATATAATTAAATTTCAATAATTTAGCAGATTGGTGTAAAGCATAATACAGAAAAAAGTATTTGGAAATCTTGAAGGTGTTGGGGCTGAAAAATCAAATGCAGTGGTAGGAACTTGAAATGACCGAGAAAGCTTTTTTCCCTTCATTTCCTTACTTTTGTCTCGTGCATCTGTTTTGCTGTGATCATGCATGTAGCACACATCTTAAAAGGAGCATTTGTATTATGGAACTGAATCACAAAAGTGGCTTGCATATGTCAGAGCCTCATTAGTACAAGCAGCTCCTCACTGTAAAAAGCTGTTCCCATGTACTTAATAACCATATCTGAGCCCGTGTAGACTTTGTCAAGAGAGTGGCAGTGCAGCTGTACTCTGTGTTATGTGCCCACTGAGCTGTCATCTTATACCAAACCTGTTACCTGGACCAACTTTCTGTTGTGCTCTTAATGCACAGAAAATCTAGAAATATCTACATTTATTGTGAAACTATTGTGAAGTCGTTGTAGCATTTTTGTTAAAGGCTTTTTGACTTGGCTATTTAACCCTTTTGTAGCCCAGTGAGGAAATTGTAAAACATTTTCACTGGGTTTCTGACAGATCTGTTAAATGATTGATGCAATATGGAACAACTCTGAAGCACTGAAACCACTTTTGTTTCTGATAGCATTTTATAAGTTACAGGAAAAGGTAAGAAATTAAACTACAGTTAAGAGCTGCTGATTATCTTACGTTTGCTGAAGTAATATGTTTTAAATACATAGGAAGAAGGAATGTGTGCTGGCTGATGCACAGTACGCTCATTACTAACACAGTGGTAAACATTGTAGATTTGTCTTTCTCAGTGCATGAGGCTTGACTCACGAAGGCCTGAAGCTGCTCCAGGAAAGACAAGAAACCCAGTGCTCTTTTCCCTCAAGATTCGTCAAAGGATGAGTCATCTGTTAAAAAACAGAATAATCATCAGGCTATTCTGCTTTTCTGGTGACTATTACTATTAGAACAAAGCCTTTGAGCCAATTTTTTTTTTAATTAAATAAAAAAGAAAAGAGCAAAAAGAAGACATTACTTTGATCTCATTCATGGGACTCAGGCTGATTTATGCTTTCAAGTTCTGCCACTGTCATAATTTAAGTCATAAGGTGGAAAACACTATGCCACCACCAGGCATAGCTCCAATGGCAAAACCTCTTGGTTTTGGGAAGCAGTTAAGACTGTGTGGAAGCAGCTCCCTTGCTGATGAAGTGCTGTATCCCATCCAAGACACTGCTGTAAGCTCCAAGTCAAGGGAGCACTTATTTCCTTTCTCTCCTTAGAGCTTTCTCTCTTTAAAACTGTAGGCTTGCAAGTATGCATATACTCTGTTTCATATGGCAGCTTTAATAAAGTGATCAACAGTGAAATTATTCATTTTTACTCAGACAGCATCCAAGAAAAAGCATGTGAGAAGTGGGGATGAAGGTTCTCCACCAATACACTGTCCATGCAAAAAAGCCATCCCTGACTGACCACATGAGGTTAGAGAAAATGTCTGCAAAACCATTCTCTTCAAAAAAGCTTCGTCTAACAGAAGAGACCGTGTTCACAGCAGGGCCCCCCCACACCCCCTGATCCTTAGCTGCAAGAAATCCTCCTGCCTGTCTAACAGGCAAAGGAGGGAATTCCTAAGGACACTCTCGGCATAGTATTTCTTTTACAGAAGGAGAGAAATGCCAGGTGATATTTCGTGACGTGCACAGGGGTTTTTTAACACAAGGTACTTCATGAAGTAGATACTAAAACTAAATAATACCGTCAAGTTTTGAAATAAAAGTTCCATTGTTATGAATGAAGGTATTTCACACAACTGTCTCAGAGTACAGCTTAGAAAATCTTTTATGGTTGCAGGTGACTTTTCAAATCCTATAAATATGCTGAAAGCCAAGATTAGTATTTCTTTCCTATAAATGCTTAGAAGGGCTTCAGCATTGTGCTTAATCCATTTACATTTAAACTTGAAGCATGGATTTCAAACATAGAAGTAGATGAATGTAACAAGGTGAATTTACTTCTGAATATGGTATTTATTTAGGTCCCAGATTTTAACTGTTGTTTAATCCTTCATTCCTGGTATTGGTATCTGGTATTTTAGACATTGAGATTACTCTCAGTTTTACAAAAATAAACCTTTCAGAAAATGATAATACACCAGAACATTTACCAGTCTGGTTCCTGAGTGACAGCTGTGGGCTGCCTCCTTGTTGAGTTATAATTTCTCCCTTCCTCGACAAGCTTTTCTCTTTTTACTTTCGCATTATAATCTTTTGGATGCAAGGAGAGAAATTTTACTTGTGTAGATCCTTTGCTCTGCTCTTCTAGATAGGGTGGCAAAATTACCACTGCCAAAGAGTGATAAATTCAAGTACCATGTCCCTGTGTGCTCCCTTTAATCAAATGAACCAATTCTCCCTTCCTTCATTTAAAAAAAATTATCTTTATTATGTTTCACACAGTGGATTCTACTGCCTTTTTAGTAAATTCTTTGCTATGGGAATCTAAAATTTGACATGTCATTCAGAGTAAAAACTGTCTGCTTTTGGGGGAAGATACAAGATTTTTTTGAAGTGGCAAACATAAGATAATTTTCCCTTAATGGCATCACATACAAATTTCTAACAGAAATTGCTGGTTACATCAACAGTTAGCAAAGATCTGAATGTTATTTCTTTCTTTTATGTACAGTACAGATTATAATCAGACCCTGTATCAATTCTGTAAGCTAAGAATATAGTGATACAAAACTTTGCACAGAGGTAGGGCAGCATTGTAGTGGCCCAAAGGCTGGATTTCTCCCCGAAGAGTAACTTTCATTAAAGCTTAATTATGAACTTGAAATTAAATTCATGTCCAAAATACTTTCCCATTATTCAGGGTACACTGTTGTTATCTTGGCAGCACAGTTTGTTTCAGCCCTTGAAAGGCTATATGTGGAAGGATTCCAACTCCACAAGTTCCAAAGCAGTCCCGGTTTTACCCTAACCTAGTGATCATATGAAATAGCTGACCAAGTTGTATAGTTTACCAGATTAGTCAGTCAGTGGGTGTTCACTGAGGCTGGAAGGAGGGTAAGAAGTCCATAATAGCATTGTAATGTCCCTTTCCTTGCACTGAGAGCAATCGACAGTCATCACCACTCTCTAACTTGGACAGCATTAGTCCATGAGCTGCCAGGGAGATTAAGGTCAGGACTCAAATTCAAATGCTCTCTCCTGAGATTATGTTTTTTGTTTGCACCTGCTTTATTTCTTTCTTGCATTCTGCCTCATAAACAAGATGCTTTCAAAATATTTGACTTGAGGAGTATTTTGCTAAACCATTGTAAATCTTAAAATAGCTTTTACCAAACGAAATTCTTCATGGAATTAGAGAATATCCTGCATTGGAAAGGACCCACAAGGATCACTGAATCTAACCCCTGGCCCTCCACCAGACAGCCCCAAGAGTCACAGCATGTGCCTGAGTGTTGTCCATGTGCTTCTTGAACTCTGTCAGTTTTGGTGCTGTGACCACTTCCCTGGGGAGCCTGCTCCACTGCCCAACCTCCCTTTGGGTGAAGAACCTTTTCCTAATATCCAGCCTAAACCTCCCCTGACACAGCTTCACGCCATTCCCTCGGGTCCTGTCACTGGTCACCAGAGAAGAAAGATCAGTGCCTGCCCCTCCTCTTCCCCTCATGAGGAAGTTATAACTGCAGTGAGGTCTCTCCTCAGTCTCCTCTTCTCCAGGCTGAACAGACCAAGTGACTTCAGCTGCTCTTCATATGTCTTCCCCTCAAAATCCTTCACCATCCTTATAGTCCTATTCAATCTTTTATTCTGATTCTGGTAACAGAAAGGAAGAAAAGAGAAAGAACAGGTCCCTCTTTACAGGACTGGCTTGTGCACTTAGTTCTGAGAGATAAAAGTTAAAAGTTTAGAAGCACTCTCCCGTTTTTATAAAAAATCCATCTCTTGCAGAAAAACAAAACGTAACACTGCTCACACTCCAGGCTGGCTATTGTAAATGTGCACTTCATAATTAACACAACTGTACATCTGAGGTAAAAACAGAATTTGCTATTTAACTGATCCTTAGGCATTATTGCCCGTCTACACCTCATCTGCCCTCCCGCCCGTTCCCTCAGCTGCACAGGGACTTTCTCTAAGTGTTTGCATTTCTAGGACACAGGCAAATACAAAATGGTTTTAAATTGTAAAGCTGGAACATTGTAAGTTAGGACAACTAAAGAAATATGGGATTGTTGCTATATAAATTATTATTAAATAATGCAATTTTTCTTATTATTTATATGTCATTAATCATTCACAAAAGGGTAAGATGGGGTCTTTCATCACTAGTTTCCTCTTCGTGTTTACAGGTGGCTCTTGGCAACATGATTTCCTATAATTTCATGCCATTTCTGCTGAGTTACAGGTGCTCAGATATTCGGGTGATGCAGTGGGACATCGCTTTAAGTACATATGTATTAAGGGTTTGAAAGCCCACCTGAGGTGTTTGTACTTCTCGGTCCCATCCTAGCCACAGACGGGCCTGTGCCCTAAGCACAAGGATAGGTAGAAGAGAATTTTGATTAAGATGATAAAGAAAATAGGTTTTAGTGCCCTTCTAGTCAGTGAGTGTCAGGATATAACCATGCCCAGGACAGAGAGAGGGGTGTTAAACATGTCCCTTTTGCAGGCAGTCATGCAAGCCCACTAGCGTTGGCCAGCAGAGGTCTGTGCAAACTGCTGGTGACTTACTCTAAAACTGCAGGCAGTGTAGGACTCTAAACTGTGAAGTCCCGACAGACACAACCATTAGCACCAGCTCTTCATCAAAGCCGGGTCTGCTTTACTTCGCAGACCCTGGCTAGGTCAACCTAGTGTCTGAATGTCCTGTGCAAACGTTTCTCATGGGTTTAAGTACTATCTTATGGATCTCTTAACCACACCTCCATTGTTTGAAGCAGACAGACTTATCTCCCAGTTGAACCCTGAGAACATAAATCAGTGTTGGCATTTCATTTCCCCTACCACCCACTACAAAAAAAAAAAAAAAAATCTAACACGTGCTTACAGGCTCCTCATACAAGAGGCATTAATTTAGCCCAGGGTGTAAGCAGTGGTGCTCCTGATATTTCCCACTCAACAATTTGAAAGCCTGCAAAAGCAGCCACCAAGATGATGAAGAAAGGGAATAGCACTGAGCTGAGAAAACCGAGTTGACAAGTTACAGAAATAATGCTGCCTGAGGTTGAGCCATTAATGAGCAGAAGAAAACAAACCTCATCTAGAAGACCGCCTGTCACTTTGAGTGTTATGCTATGAATATTTAAATGAAAATAT
The DNA here is from genome assembly GCA_013400655.1 of Mystacornis crossleyi. Taxonomy (NCBI): domain Eukaryota; kingdom Metazoa; phylum Chordata; class Aves; order Passeriformes; family Timaliidae; genus Mystacornis; species Mystacornis crossleyi. The sequence goes on along the minus strand of VYZQ01016580.1, from coordinate 18,031 downwards.
AGTAAAAGACATATCATTTTTTCTTCTCAAAATCAGGAACATTGTGCTGTAGATAAACTGTGTAGAAAGATGGCATGGTTTTAGAGAAGGTGATGTGTTGCTAATTTGAAAGAGGAAAGGACCAAGCCCAGGTGGTACAGAACTTTGTGGACAGGGAAGACCACGATGTCACAGTGTAGGAAGGCTGAGACAGTAAGAACAGAGATCAGACTAGCTTAATTTCGGTTGTTTTCCGTGAAGTAGGAGAAGAAAGAAGTGCTGTTGCTGGCTGCTCTGTGGAAGCTTTTCTTGCCCCAATTTTTTCTCCCTTACATGGCTGGCTAGAAATTAATTAAATTGACTAACATTAGGCAACTGTCTCTACCTCTCCCAAAATAAAAAAAATGAAAACATAAAACAAAGACATCTCTGACACTGTACTGAACAATTTTGGCAGCTGAAGCTGTGTTTAATCTATAAAAAGGTTAGTAATATTTAATACTTCAATTTGTATGCTGGGAGATTTTCTTTTGTTCCTAACAATTCCATATTTAAGATTACCAGGGCTTCAGGCAGAACTGTTTGGGTAGTAAAGTGATAAACTGACACCAGAATAAGGAGCAGAAAAAAACCCATTACGCTAACAGCAGCCAACAGCAGTTAATGGTTTTCAGCTGTTGCAGATCTAATTGATCTTGTTGCTATAACAGAAAGCAGTTCTCTGTGATTCATATGCTTTCTTACTGGAACATATTCTACTCCCTTGCTGTTTTTAAGCCTCACTAACTCCGTTTTTTCCCTTTTCTTAAATGCCATTGCTAACAACACATTCCATTTAAAGCTAATATTAGTCAAATAAAAATTCTGTTTAGTTTGCTGAGCCTTAAATTTTCTCTCTTCATTAAAAGGAAAGGCCAAACTACTTCATTGCAGTTGTGCATTTCGTATATGTATTAATCCCCTTCTTTGAAGTGTCACACCTAGTTCTAATTATTCTTAATTTATACCTGCTTTGAAATCCGTATCTGCCATGAATGTATCAGATGGGACTAAAATGACATAAACATTTGCCATCAGTTGTAGTGCAATGCCAAAATCCCTTCTCAGTTCTGCATGTGGAGCTTGCACTGATTGCAGCAGGACCCAGTGTGTTTTCTCCAGGGCCTGGTTTGAGTAGTACAACTGATAGAGCTACCTGTGCCATTTGGATTCTACAAACAAGTGTTTTTCTTTTTCCTTTTTTTTTCTTTCTTCACAGCATTTGGAAACTTCTGATGTATTATTTAAATTTTACAGAAGCATTAATTTGAAAATCTGAAGCATTTTATTGGAATTTTAATAGTAGTTATTACATTAGTGTTTTCTTGGTGTGACTTTAATTTTTGTCAAAAAGAAACTGGAAAAATAAAGGAATTGTGTGAAAATCAGTAGAAACTTGGATTCATAGCCATTATTCTAACTCATCAAAGGAGAGTTTGTTTTCTTATTATAAAAATGAGTGCACATCAAGGGGGAATTTTCAGTAGAAGTCCTGAGAATCTCCCTGGAAATGCACACTCAATGTTTTGATACTGTTCAGGTTACTTCTTCACTTTGTGAGCTGCCTGTATCCCTAAGCAGGCAAACTGCTCTTCAAAATGACTTTGCCTACCAGTTTTATGTGAAAAGAATTCTTGGCTCTCAGCCTTTGCTGTAGTTGCATTGCTCCCTGTATTATTTAAGTTAAATACCATGTACTAAGAAACTTGAATCATCTTTCTCCAGGGGGAAAAAATAGTTTTGTAACTGTTTAAGTGTTAGAAAGTCTAATTATACCTCTTATTCATTCCCTTTTGTTCTTGTAAAGGCATCCATTGCTGCAATGGAAGATAAAGTAACATTTCCAGACAGGAAAGAAATGGGGGTTTTGGTTTTTGATTGGTGGGGTTTTTTGTGTGTGTGTGTTTTTTTTCCCCCTTTCTTGCTTTCTTGTTTCTGTTGCTGCATTGTTCTGGTTTGTTTTTTTAAAGGTTGACACAGAGCCCCCTGAGAATTTTTAACATATGAGAGTAGATAACCTTGTTCTTTTGTTCACTCATCCCTGCCCTGTTCTGATTGCCTGGGGCTGTTTTCTGAATATTCCATTTCATATCCGTTTAACACTTTCTCCATTCTTCTTTCTGCCTTCATTCATCAGTTCAGCATAACGTTACATCCAGTGCATCAGCAGAAAGCATAACATGACCTTCAGACAGAGTCTCATCAGTGCCTCATTGAAGGAACAGTCACTAAGAACAAACCAAGGTTGTATAAATGCAAAGAACTCCACGGCAGGAAATGCCCAGGTTCAAATTTAGCATTGCCTTTAATCCTTTTGCTTATCAGAGACTTGACACTTAAAAGATTCTGCTGTTTTTACTTATGATGAGAAGCTCTTTATATGCTGCCCTCCCTGGTGTCCAGCGCATTTGTCAGAGAACATTGTCCTTGGGGAAGTATGGTAACAGAGCTCAGAGTAAATATTGGGCTATAAAAAGACAAGAAACTCCCGTACACCCAACTCAAAATCAGAAGGTTTTCCACATACTTAGTAGCCATCTCCTTTTTTAACCAAGAAAACAATAGCGTCTTACCATCCTGCTTAAAGAGAAGGACTTGATGAAAAGATTATAAAGGAGCATTTTGGCATACCTGAAGAATAAACGCAGCCTCAGAAATTAATTGACATGAAACACAAATGATTTCTGAAGTCACTCCTAACTGTAGTTAAAGCACAGGTTTAAGAAACCTTTAAGTTTAACTCTTTTCTGAATAGAATATTTTATTTTCCAGTTCAAATACTTTCTCAAAGGGGTGTGAAAGCAACAATTACAGTGTAAGACAAGGCAGAGAGAAGAGTAGGTAGGAAAAGTGATGCAAATGTGTGAATGAACATGCCCTGTTTTCATGAACAATGCACAGGCATTACAGTCACATATTATACATGAGCTTGGGAAATTTCACCTTAGAGCATTAAAACTTTATTGGTAGTGTTAAAGTTTTTGTTTCTTAGAGGGAAAACTAAAGAGTTTACAAGAAATTAAAAGTAAAATAATCAAATAGACTAATCATCTTCTTTAGGTTTTAGAAAGAGATTGGAAGACAATAACAAAACCAAGGTTTGGGGAGACATAAACTGTAACTGAAAAAAAAGTAAAACCTACCCTGCAAATGACACACCAGCAAATTAAGTGTACACTAGAAACCAAAGCCATCTGGCAAATTAAGTGAAAATTAATGATTAAAGAAAATCTCACTGTGTTTGTAGTGTATTTTCATCCATCTGTGCCCAATTATAAAGGAGTTGTCAAAGAAAGCAAGCCACTGGCAGTTGATGCCAAACTAATCCAGAAAGCCTGAAAACGTCCATCAGTGTTTTTCTTACAGTTTCTAATCTCTGCAGGTTTCTGATAAGAGCAGCATTAAACTATGGTGTCATGAATCTTGGCTCTCACGTTTGAAACTAACAGAGATGTACTACCTCTGATCATTTTAGATTAAGGAAATACTATCTTTCAAAAGCACACTACAGATAGAATTTATAAAAGGAAAGAACTCTGTTCAGATCCATTGCTGTCATCCGCAGCCAGCAGAGCAATTGCAGTTAACAGTACCTGGAGTGTGGGAGCGTCGGCTGTGACCCGCGCAGATCCTGCTCCGGTGCTGCGTTGTGCTGCCGGAGCAGGCGGTGCGGGAGAGGTGACGCGCCTTGCACGGCGCTGTGTCCTCTTGGCTTCACAGGGCTTTGGGCCCCAGGCGCAGGAGCTGAGGCCGTGAATTTGCAAATTTCCTGACACCTCGCATTGTGCGAGCACTGCAATTTCACACCCTCAGCTCACAGCCACCTGCATGGACTTGCTCAGTGCCTGAGATCCACGGAGCAGCCGTACGTTGTTCTCTCTGCAGAGAAGAGGCTGTTCTCTATTTCAACGGGAAGGACCCCATTATTCCTTTCCTTATTTTGGACCCTAAGATTATTTTGGAGCCCTAAGATTAGTTTTGAATGCTAAGTGTGACGTGATTCTAACCTGACTACATTTGCTCCACAACAGAGCACATGGTGACATGGTGATGGGTGGAACTAGTATAAAACCTACCTTGGGTAGGTTATGTCTTTCCCTAGAACAAATGAGAAGAAAGATACATCCAAAAGGCCATTTCACAGAGCAGGTGCCTAAATTACTTGTTGTCTTGATGTCCTTAACCACTAATTGAAAAGTAAACTAGTCTTCATACACTAATCTTTATGAAACTCCTCCGTACTTAGACCTAACAGCATTTTAGACCCAACAGTAGGTACACACCAGAAGAAATTGCTAGGAACTAGTAATTTGCTTTGTGTTCTTTCTTTCCCAGTTTCTTTTTTTTCCAGAGAAGTGAATGACAGAAAGACATTAGATAGTAATATTAACCACTCTTTTTGTGTGGGTTCTTTAGTACCTGGTAGTAAGGCATAAGCTTGCAGTTGGGTGGGCTTTTTGGTTTTGGTGGGGTTTGTTTGTTTGTGGGGTTTTTGTTTCTTTGTTTGTTTTAGATTCTGGTAGTTTAGTTAAGGGTCATTTTTCTGGCTTCTTGCCCACCAGATATTAAGGAGAGCGGTTTGGAACTGTGATCGGGGGGGAAAAAAAGGCAAAAAGCTTTGGGAAAGGTGTCACTGTTCTCCAGCGCTGCACTGTTCACCATCAGCCTCCTAATATTGTCTCTGAAGTCTGGACATTTTATTCATTCTCAAAGTCTTTGTACAAGTCCTTGTTCCTGGGGTTCTTCTGGCATGGTCTATATTAGAACTCACACAGACTTGAGAAGTTAATATATATGAAACATTTACAGTTGTAAAACTTAAAACTCAGTGACATCTGTTTTCTCGAGTGGACCCATATGAAGCTGTTGTACCCAACCCCTTTAAATAAAGCACTTGAATTAACCCGTTACACTCTTCTCACTTCAGCCACCATGAATCAGTATTATCAGCTAACTGGTAATCATAACATTTACAGACCTCTCAACATCCCTTACATCTAGTACATTAAAATTGTCTGCTCAAATGTAGACCATAGTTTGACATGTAATTGGTTTTGGCTGCAGTTCAGGCTTACACAGTCCTTGTAGCTCCTTGGTTGTGTTGGTAGAAGTATTTGTGCAGCCATGCAGTGAACCAGATCAGGGACCTAAGCCAAGTTACAGGGTAAAAAAAAAACATATTAAGGTTATTTTTGAGCTAGATCAATTCCCTGTACTAGCAAACTGGAGGCACGAACAAAAAAAGCAGAGAAAAAAATGAGAACTAGTGCCAGCATACCACTGAAATGGAGGCATGTCAGGCCATGTTTTGAGTGTAAGCTTCCAGTACACTGTAAAAGATTGCTCCATCTAAATGCCAGCATTAAACAGTAATTCAGGAAACCTCTTTGTTATTGTCAAAGTAGAAATTACTGTCTTGACAAATTAATCTAGAATGCAAAACTCATTTTTTAAGCTTGGATTGTCTAATTCTTTGGTAAACATTATTATTGGGGTGGGAAGGGTGGTAAATCGATTGCTATGTTACATAAATGACTGATAATGGTATTTTAATATTGCAAATTAGATACTGCTTCAAATGAAAAACCCAAACATAGCTACAATGGGCTAGATTATGCCTCAGTTTATACCTGTGTATTCCCATTTATGTCAGTGACGCTGATTAAAAAGTAATTTAGGGCTAAATTTTGTCTGAAAAGTTTCAGTTTACTCCTTATATACACAGCATTCATTGTTGTATGTCTTTTAATATAATTTGCATCGTCTGTAGCTTCATATATGTATTTTATTTTCAAGTCCTGTAGGAGTTTATATTGCACATCACATCTATCATTTCCAGAAGTGCAGCAGTAGAAGAGAAAATTCTGGTGTGGTGGTTTAGAAGTTCTGATACATGATTTCCTCTCCACTTTTTCTCTTCTGTAGGACACCCATTTTGAATGCTGTAGCTATCTGGACCATATGGACACACAAAAATTACCTAGCATATGTCACATGGAACATCATCTACATGAATTGAATTTTGGATTCACATAACCACATCTCAAAAAATTAGAAAGTACTAATATTAAACTTGATATTTAGAAGGTATTTTCCCTGTGTCCTGTCTGAAGGTTCAGCAAGCACGTGTGGCTTGGTGTTGGAATGAAATATTTACTTCTTTCCACTTGAGGCTTTAACAATCAACCTCAAGTAAGCTCTGCCCAGCCAAATGCTGCTCAGCTAAACATGGCTAAGAACTTGCAGCTCTAACATTACTTATAGTTGAGGCCACTTTAGATTGGAGGCCCTGAAGTTAGGAGGTGTCTTCTGTGAAGCATTTTTTCCTTTTTCCTATTGAGAATTAGTGTTAAAACTCTTAAGAAGACTCTTTATTTGTAAAACAGGGAAAATATTTGTGTGATGACTTAAATATTCCTTGAAGACAAGTTTTTATAAATTAAAGTAATTATTAAATGTCAGGTTTGTCATGGTAATTTCTCTTTAACCCACACTCAGTTTGCGACTTGATGTTCCTAGAGTCAGAAACAGCTGCCATATTTCTGAAATAACTCCCCCTTAAGTGATGTTGCCAAGAGCACTGTCTGCAGGAAATCCATCCCTTCTCAAAGCTGTCCCTTTTCCAAAACTTTATCGTGGGAGGGACTACCAAACACTTACTATTCTGTAATGAAATCACCATCCTTTTAAGACCCATTTTGAAAATGGAGAAATCTGCAAAAATTCTTGGCTTTCTTTAAAATTATTAGAGATATGAAAAAGCTAATGTTCTATGAATAAATTCAACATCTGCAGACATCAGCAGACACTTGACATGGATTCTATATATCACCCCACTGGTTGATTCAGCTAGAAATATGAGTATGTGTATATATTTTAGATGTATTTGTATACCTGAAGAGTTTTGTCTTGCATTTTTTTTCTTTTTAGAGGGAGTGTAAAGTAAGACATATTAGTGCTTCCAGAAAAATAAATAAGAAATCATTAAAGAAGTCACAGTAAAATCAAGCCATAGGCAAACTTGTATCTTGTACAGTAACATGATATTCTCGGTGTGTGCCTGTTTAATATCTTTTAAGCCACCCTTGGGCAGGACCCCACTGTAAACAAGCTGTCGAGTTTGACTTGGAACATCCTTTTAAAAATAACACTAATAAATAAACATTCTGTCTTCACACATTTTGCTGCCAGGGATTCTCCATTTCTAAACTTAAAAGTGTAATGATTTTTAAAGGTTTGATGTAATAACTGTAGTCTTCTTTATTTTCATAAATATGAATACTTCATGTTCCATTTGTTTAATATTTTAAAATTAAAACGTCTATTTTATTTTATAATTATATACTGTCATTCTGATAAAAAACTGCTATTGAAATCAGCTCTGTCTGTTAAATTCTTTGGCAGTGTCAAAAATCAATAGTAGTAATATTAGGCAATAATAGAAGAGGAATTTCAGTTTCAGATCATTAATAGCTGAATAACAAGCTGCACAAAGGAAGCAGTTTGCAGTGTACAGCAAGATCCTTGCATTAAACAAAAAGCAAGTGAGACACGTGGCCTTGAGTCTCCTCTATGATGCTTCATCTGCGAACTGTTCATCTAAATATATCCTTTGGCTCTTCTCTTTGCTGCTTTCATCTCCTTGTAGTTGCTCACTCTCCCCTCCAAGGTTTCGTTGGCTCCAGCATTTGCTGCTGGAGGGCTCTGCGGGAGGTTTGGGATCTCCCTGGATTCCGTGCAGTTCGGCATGGAAGATGCTGTGAAGCTAAGTCTGCAGGAAAGAGGTCAGAACGGAAGGGCTGTGGGAGCACTCTTGTCCCTTGAAAAATCAACTGTGTTACACCACCTTCTGTTTTCATGGGTGGCCAAATGTTGCCTCTGCTCACAGGTACTTCCATGCAAACTGAGGTCTGCCCGGGCTCTTGCCATTTTTGTGAGCTCCAGACACAGAAGAAGCAGGAATTCTGGGTGTGGCATTTCACCACATCTGACTCTGAATTAAAAACATATTTCATGAATAGCAAGCCCAAAGAATGCATTCAGTTAAATGAATTTGTGAACAACCTGAGACAATGTTGCCACAGCATTTGAGAGGAACCACATTTTCTGGACTTGAGAACTGACAGCACTTCACTCCACATTATTTGACACTTGATTTGTTATTGATTTAATCTTGCTTGCTACAACTCCTGGCCTGTTTTGTTTGGTTTTTTTTTAAACTACCTTTTTTTTTTTTTAAGTTCTACTACTATTTAGCTTTATTATATGGTTTCCCTTTGGAGAAGATGTGTGCATGTATAGACAATATTGACAAGTCTTGAAGTTTTATTGGGACTCTCATCCTTCTTGTGTGTGTGTGTGTGTGTCAGCAGTGCTTTAGGAGATGTGCATGCATGTTAAAAAACTCAGCCTTTGAGCCCATAAGAATAAGATACTTAATTCCAATGGTTTTGGAGAAAACCAAAAGAATGTGTGTCTAAAAGTTAGTAATTAGGTTAAATAAATTGATACATGTTATTACTTTATCATTTTTATTTGAGTACTTGGAGTTGACAATGCTGATTTAACATTTTTTATGTGCTTAAGACTTCTACACAGAATAAAAGTGCATTTTAAAAGCCATTCAACAACTAGATAGGTTTCTCTCAGTAGCATAGATGACACTGCTGTCAAAATCAATGAAAACTGCAGAAGAATTCAGTGAGTTCTGTGTTGCTGTCACTTCACATAAGTATTACTGGCCCCGTAATGCTCTTAATTTTTACTGGGTCACAAAAGACCACGGTAGTATGTAAGGTATTCTGCGTATGAATGGCACAATGACTGCAGAGTAGTTTCATTGAAAGACCTTTCAATTGTACTGCTGGAAGTTCAAAGGAATTTCTTAAGCAGTAGCTGAAGGTCTGTAATGAACATTGTTTCTCAGCCTTTACTGTTTCATTTTGAAAGATACATAAATACTTTCTTAGAATTAATTTTCTCTGCTCTATTTCTCTGCATGTGGGATGCAAATACCATCTCTGTGTTGAATATTACCATGTTTTTGAAGGATGTTCAGTTCATGGGATATGCTTTGTGCATACAATGTTTGTTTGACAGTGGAATTTTTGTGACAGACTGTGGAACCATCAGATAAATTTCATTTACAATGCCTGTTTACCTGCCTCATCTTCATTCTTGTCTCTATTCATTTTGATTTGGACTCACTGTTACGTGGAAGTATCACTGTGCAAAATAGAAATTTATTTTCCCCTGCACCATGCACATTTAGAAAAACAAAATCTAAAATTCTTTTGTTTTAATTTACCTTACTCAGTGATTTAAGTGACAATATTTTGTGAGCCACTAAAAGCTTAATCAGTAGAGCTGAAAATTCTGTTTTCTGATATTGCAAGACATTCCTTTCAATTCACGGTAGGTTGTGAGTTACTGGATGTTAAAACTGTAGTACCATGACTTATAGGGAATACATTTTAATAATTTTCATAGATTATTGAAATATATTCCTTATCATTTTATTCTCCCTTTAAGGCCTATAAAGTAGAACTCATGATAATAAAATCAAGTTGAACCCATGATAGTAAAATCAAGTGGCATTACATGCAGATACATGAGAAATATTATCAATAAAAAAATAAATCTCTAAAACAGATCTAAAATAGATTGTCTGCAAATAATGTGTTATAAATATGATAAATGGTGGTATAAAGCAGAATATTATGAGCACTCTCTTGGGATGATGTACATTAAAATAAGGCAATATCACTGGTCCCATATATGGTAAAATTTTAGCTGTAAAAGTCATTGGGAGAGTGTAACAACTTAGAGCCCTGAGGATGTGTTACAATCATGTGTGTATCTAACATTTTTTATACAACTGACAAACTTAATTTTAATTAAAGGTCTGTTCAATCCTTAGCCTTCACCGCAGCTTCATCAAGCACATTAAGCATTTCTTTTACTTTGGCTTTGGTGAAAATCCCAGGTGTTGCAACAGTTTCATATTGTGTGGATATAAAAATCGACTTCCGATATGAAATGAGTTTGTCTCGTGCGAGTTTTTGGTAGGTATTGTTGGTTTAGGGGTTTAAGAAAAAAGCAAAATGTTTATTTAGTTCAGTTATCTAATCTTTTTACAGTCTTCGTTGCTTCATAGGACTCCATTGGAATTTGACATTAACAACAGTAGGGTGGCAGTGATGTTACGTGAAATTTCTGTGGATCACATTTGACTTGCAGGCAATTTCTCCAAGTCTTTGATTTTCATATTCTGAAGTGCCATTTCCACCTTCTTACCTCCGGCTTCTGCATTTTACAAGAAATCTGACTTCAGTACTTAGGATATTTAAAGTATGTATTAATAAACCATGCACCTTTGAAAAGAGTTATGGAATATATTCCCTGAGGGCCAGCGATAACCTTGTGGTTCATGGTCCGCAGATAATTTCAATCCTTCAAGCTCAGTATGTGCTTTTATTCAAAGAGTCAGGTACCCAGGCTTCTGAATAGCTTCATGCAGAGGTGCCTAAACAGGTGGTTACACCTCCATATTTCTCCTCCATGGCTTAATTTATGTATGTTCTCTGGTTCACTAGAAGGAATGGGTAACTTCGTATTAACTTTATGGCTGCTTCACTCTAAAGATTCATGGACCGTTTTTATGGGTTTGGTGGGGGTTTTGGGGTTTTTTTTTTTTTTTAAATAGGGAGGAACAGAATTCATATATGTCCATCCAGATGAAAGATGTTAGAAAATATTAAAAGGCAGTAAAAGAAAGTAACAGAGAATGCATGGCTAGGTTTTGAAGAAGGTTATTTCAGATGGAGGCTGAACATGGAAAATCCTCAAGAGCCTGAAAGGTACAAATGCTGATCAAAACTAAGCTCGAGAAGGAAGAGAGAAGTAGAATTGAGAGACTTCACAAATGGGGAAAAGTCTCACAGAAAAACTGAGTTTCTTCCTAAAGTACTTGATAGCTCTTACTTAACAAGTGTGAGTAGAAAGAGGGGAAGCTGATTGCTGAGCTCAAGCCAAAGAGACAGACATAAGAGTAGAAAAAGGAACCCTGACACTCTGGTGTAAAGGGAAAGAGCAAGTTGACACGATAGGCTGCAGAAAAGGCAAGCAGCGGAATGAAAACTTTAATTTGGAGACAGAGTTTTGCAAGATTGAAGAGATAGTGCTGCATTAGATAAGGTAAATTGAATGGAGAAAAGAGTGGAGGTGGAGAAACAGGCATATAATGGAGTCTGTGTAAAGAAGATGGGGAAAATCAAAGCCTGCCTCTTTCCTGAGGTGTAAAGGCGTGAAAAAGAAAATAAAAACAAACAAAAAACCAAACCAAACAAACAAAAAAACCCAACCGTAAACCATCATTTTCATTTTTTGAGTTGAAGCGATGCTGAGACATTATCAAAATTTGTTCTTGTTGCTGTGATGAAGTGCAGAGTTAATCTGTGCATGGCATTGTTTCTTACAGTGGTAAGAACAGTGTACCCAGGTAATTCTGCTTCACCAAGAGAGAATGGGAAATTTGCTGATTTAATGATGAATATTTTTACTAGTACTGTTTTATTCAAAACAGTTTCCCACTGTACTCATTCAGTCTATGTATGCTTTAATATTAAGGAGTATTAAATAGCTTATTGAAGTAAATATCTTATTTAGGAAACAAAGTACTCAAATCATCACAATTAATTGATTAATTTGGTTTATTTATGTGTTGTGCTCATTTGCAATAGTTTAAATGGGCATCCTTAGTTCAGCATGCACACTAAGACACAGGTAAAGAGAAAAAGAAATTAAGAAAGGCTTCGGTAAAAAAACAAAATTTACTTTATGATTTAACACTAATCAACCATTGCTAATGTGCTATAAAATAGTACTTAAGGTAGATACTGGTTTCGATTATTAAACTTAATGGCCTTTGTTGCCTCATCTGCCTTATTCCAATATATTAAGCATGCAGACCCCATAATTTAATTATCACCTGTTAATATTGGTTCTAAATTCATTTTTGTGCTTTTGGGCTGAAGCTGCAATGATGAGCCAATTAAAAACCATTATCTGGCTGCTCAAAGCATCGCATTTCTAGTTATGCTCAGTTGTACATGATTCTACAGGGACTTTCAAGATGGAACATGCTGCCCTAATGCCTTTAGGGATTAGGCAAACAAAAGAAAAAATGTAAAGGAAATTTTAAATATTTTCTCTCCTGCAGGATTTTAATTTTCAGATCTCTTGCTTTGCTGTACATCACAGCTTTCCTTGCAGCTAATTTGCATAGCTGTAAAAGTGTAGCATGTAGTTCAATTACAAGAGAGACTCCTGAGACCCTGGGTTTTCTTTAAATCCCAGAGGAAGAATTTGGTTCAAGAATGTACATAAGGTACTAATTGCAAGGATCGTGTTAGATAGCTACTATTTGAATGAGACTGCTGAACTAATAAAATACAGCACATCCTAACCTCGGAGATTTGATAATGAAAAAAGGAGCATTTAATTTACGTAGATGTTCGCAAAGCAACTCGAAAGAACAATAGCCACACATTGTTTCAGCTCCATTACATTGTTTATTAATACGAATGACTCCTTTCCTCTTGTGTTATCAGCTTGTTGCTGACATGGAATTTCAAGTGCAGGTGTTTCAAGTTGATCGAAATTTGTGCTTTTATAATGGCTGACTGAGACATGGCTGATGTAGATGATGCACCGTGGAATTTGTTAGAAGGGTAGATACATTTCTTTTAACAGACATTTTTTGTGTGTGTGTGTCAGTCTGTAGCACTGCATTATAAACTTCTGAGCTCTTTGAGTAGTATGGATATATCATAGTCTAGTGCAGAATATAGAAACGACACTATTTGATCTGCTGTAGCTGTACTCAGAGAATTGCAGAACACTGAGTGGAAAGGGACCTCAAGGATCATCTGGTCCAGCCTTTCTTGGCAAAAGCACGGTCTAGACATGTCCCAGCACTTTGTCCACCTGAATCTTAAAATTGTCCAGTGTTGGGAAATGCATCCCTGGAGAGATTATTGCAATGGCTGATTGTTCTCATTATGAAAAATTTTCCACTTGTAACTGAAATCTCCCATTGTCTTTTCCAAGTGACTCCTTGTAAAAAGGAAGTCTCCATCTTCTTTGCAGCCACACTTTAAATACTGGAACATGGTGATAAGGTCTCCCCAAAGCCTTCTTTTCTCAAAAAGTACTGTTCTCTCAATCTTTCATCATATGGCAGCCTGCTCAGTCTTTTGCTCAGCTGTGGCCTTACACGGGACCCTTTCCAGCCTGTCCACATCGCTCTTGCATAGCAGGGACCAAAACTGAACACAGAATTTCGGGTGTGGCCTGACAAGTGCTGAGTGGAGTGGGATAACAACTTCCTTGTTGCTGCTGGTGATGCTCTTGCAGGTGCAGCCCAGCATCCTGTTGGCTCTCTGCTGCAGCAGCCCACTGTTCACTCAGATTGAGCTTGTCCACCAGCACCCACAGGCCCTTTTCCACAGAGCTGCCCCCTGACCTGGTAGATCCCTGTGTTTTCTGGCTTGTTACGTGGTTTTATATTGTACTGCATAAACATGAGAGCAGTTTCTAGAGGATGCAAAGAATCTTCCTCTGTAGAGAAATCCTCTCCCCTGGAGCACAGCTGACCTAGGAGCTCTTTTAGGGGTCTTGCTTGCCTGTGGTATAATGAGACTGTCCTTTTGCTTCAATTTGTTTGGGGCATCCCTGTCTTAGAGACTTCAATTTGACTCTTCTTGGACCAATTCCTCGAGTGAATCAAACATCATTCCTTGGACCAACGCAGAGTTCCCTGGCATCTCTATGGAAACATCCTGCTATTAGTCACTTTAAACTAATAGAAAGTGAAATTACTGCTGGACATACTTAGCCACGTTTTAGATGAGATTGGTGCTTTTCAAGGGAACAGAAAGCTGCCAAAGAAAAAGCTAGCCACAGATCAAGTCGATGAGAATTCTCCAGCTGATAGATACGTGCATATTTGGGTGCTGGTTTGTTTTGGTTTGGTTGCTCTCTGCTTATAATCTTTTCACTATTTTATTATGGGCATGTGTTCTTTTGTCAGTGAGAGCTATTAGGAACAGGACAGGAACCCTGCTGTGCCTTAAAATTAAAACAGGAAAGAAAGCTCAGGCAAGAGGAGAAAAAAAATAAGCACAGATAAGAAATAAATGTAAATTAAGTTAGCAGGGTGAAGTAGTTTTGACCACAAATGGCAAAATAAATACAGCTTATCATTCTTAGAAATTCTTCTGCTTCTTGGAGTTGCCCTGGATAATTGTAAGCTGTATATTTTATTTTTCTCATTAAATGAGATGTTCCCTCTTTTTCTGCCTCCCTGTGTGGTCACTAGTCTGTTTTTCAGGTTTCAGGAAAAGCAACAGATCAACAGAGCTGTTGTTGAGCTTTTCTCACCACTTCTTCCCCCACCCTTCTGCCTAGGGAAGGTCCTCAGGACAAACTTTAAAAAAAAAAAAGTTTGTTTGTCCCATATTCAATATGTAGCCAATCTGTGCACACATTTGGGTACTTCTGCCCAAAACTATTTGGAGGAAAACTGAACAAAAGCTGGAAGGTGTGAGCTGGGTGGGTTGAGGATTAGTGAGGAGACGCTGACAGTATTGGATTGAAGCAGAGGGCAGTTGCGGAGGACATCTGCCTCTGACAGGACATTAGATTATTGTAGCAGCAATTTTGGAGGCTATAAGACATATAAGGAAGAGGCAAGTTTTCTTTATTTTCATTGTTTACATAATATTTGGGGTTTGGGTAGCTTTGAATGTAAAGGGATCCTTTAATGTAGATTGTAACCTGTAAAACAATTTTGAGATGACTCCATTTCGTAAAAGAAACTCTGGCTTGCCTGAAGAGACGGGGTAATTTTTCTTTTAAGTAAGCCGAATATTATTAGTATCTTCATCAATCACTGAGTCAAGTGAGTGTATTTCATGTTTATATCAGTAAGTTGCCAAGACAGTTCGGCAAAAGTATAATGATTCTAGGATATCACTTGACCCTTGCAACTGCCAAGTTATTTGGAGTTTAGACTGAATCTCTACTACTGTGAGTTCACAGTTTAATTCTTTATAGGCAGGCATGTATTTAACAAGATCCTGTAGTGTCCTTAGTTAAGCAAATCCAGCAAAGTTAATAATATTCTGTCCAGTGTAACAATTTGATCTCATTATGCACGAGTAAAACTAACGCTTCAGAATCGTAGTTCTCTACCACCCCTATGTGTATTAGGAAACTTCACCATATACACAGATTTTTAAGTATATAAAAATAATTCTGTTTGGCACTGGATTGTATACATAAACTAGCTGATATGATTTGCCTTCTTTTTTAGGAGACACGTGCCTTTAGCTCAGATAGTTATTGAAGGCTTCATCTATGAAGAAACTGCACACTATTTAGTTATATTTTTAATATTTGCTTAATAACTTAGTGATTTTCAGTATTTTACTGTGTTCTGATGAATGGAAACCTCAGTCTGCTAGTAAGAGAGTCACAGGCTGTGTATATGCAGTTCTGTTCTGGGTAAAGCTCCAAATGTTCCTGCCTTCAAAGCGTGTTCTGAAGCTCTGTGATGTGACTTTACATTCTGGAGGTACTGACTGGCTTTGTCTGAATAGCTTCACTTCACATTTATAACAGGAATCAAAGTGTTTTGTGCTGTATGAAAAATGCTGTGTCTTCTTCTAACAAAGAGGAATTACTCTTTGAGTAGAGATTAATTTTGCTGAAAATTTACATTTGAATTAATATTAAGAACTCTAGCTTTTGTGTCATTATGTACTTTATTCTGGCAGGCCTTAATAATGAGAGAACAAGCTCTTTCCACAGAGTTAAAATCAGTGTTTCCAACATGCTGTTTTTAGAAGGAATTATATTGTTGTTACACTAAATTATTGAGTGGTTATCTTCTCCTGTTGTGTTCATGTAAGTGTGGCACAGACAGCACAACAGTTTGAACAACTCCTTTTGTAGAGAAATGTGTCTT